>APFE030237225.1:72674-113810 GCA_000404065.3 Pinus taeda
TTTTGGGTTGAATATCTTAAGAAGCTAGATCTGAATTTCTAGTGATGGGTTATGAGAGATAGCTAGATCTAAATCAAGGAGAAACATGAGAACTACAAGTCAGATCTACTAATGGGTTGTTATCTCCTCGGCGCATGTTCAGATCTGTAGATCTGACAGTCTGGGTCATTCTTGAAGTCTTGAAATTATCTATACCCAGAGGTACGTAGGTCCAGCGAAAGAAAAGTGCGGAGATACGCAGGCACAGAAGCGTTGCAGGTGCGTAGATACGCAGGAGTAGAAGCACTGCAGTTGCGGAGGGGCGCAGGCAGTTGATTGGACACAAAGCGCACGTACGCAGGGGGTCTGTGAGGCGCAGTGTGCACGTACGCAGGGAATCAGTTGCAAACAGTGCGTACTTGTACGCAGGCATTATATGGGTGAAGCTGCGTACTTCTCTTGAGATCTATTTAGCTGTGCTTGTTCATCATTGCTGTGATCTGGGTTTTGAAGTAATGTCTGATGGCTGATATCATGTTCTGGTAACAGCAGTCTGAGAGGTGATTGATTAAATGTTTGTACATTGATGGATGAATGGATTAGGTTCTTAATAGCTCATCTTTATGTGATCTGATTGACTAGATCTGGTTGATGACTCACTTGTATATATATTGATCTAGTGCTTGGGTAATTCAGAAGGTTGTTTGATTATGAGCTTCAATGTGGTTATTGGGTCCAGTATGAAAATTGATGAAACGTGGTACCTGGAGGAGACAAGATTGTAGGTCAGCACCTACGTACTAGTACTTAAGCTAGTACAAAAGCAAAGGGGAATCTTTGGAGCATTGTAGCAGGTAGCAGCCTGCGTACTAGTAAATGGATCGGCTAGTACAAGAACAAAGGGGGTTGTAGCTCCCGTACTGGTATAAGACTGCACCAGTACAAATATTGTAAAAGGATTTTCTTATTAAGAAGAAGATTGAGATGACTTGCAGCAGGTGGTTTTCTCCCGCATTGGGTTTCCACCTTATATCATGGTGTTCATGTGTGTGTCTTATGTGTGATGATCTATTCTATGTTACTGCTTATGTTAACTGATAATATGGTTGATAATGTTCTAATGCACTCATTGAGGATCAATTAACTTAATCATAAGAAGTTGTGGAAGTAGCATATATGAATCGGGTTATGAAAAGAAAAGTTTTATTAATGTGATAATACTGATTCACCCCCCCCTCTCAGTATTATTTCCAACAAATTTTATTAGGAAAATCCACATTGTTCCTCTTCAGACAGTTTTTCCCAAAATGGAGGCGAAGCTTCTCTTACTAGAAGTCTCAAGAACAACGAGCTAGTTATGGGTGAATGAAAATTAGAACGAGACCTCCCATTCCTAGTCTTTGATCCTACTTTCATGGATCTTTCCCTTGAGATATGGAACTTCTCCCTCCTTACATGGATCCTCAACTCTCTCTCCTTCGCTATAAATGAGATCCCTACTATCCACTAATGGTTGGATAATGATTGGTTACCTTCCTAGTGTTGAACTATGCCCAATTGTTGCCTATTTTTCTAAGGAGAAAGGAGTACTTGAAGATTAAGGCTAGGACTTGGAAACTCACCTAAAGGAGGATTTCAAAATCAAGGCTTAAGTGGTTGTAATTCTTCCTTTACCATCTATTAATAATACATTATGTGTTTGCTTTCCATAAATGTTTCAATTATTGCTCATTTAGTGTAATAATCCTTGATTTGTTACATGGTTTATATTGGAATGTATTTTTCTATGTGTGCATTTGTTTTCTCCATGTGATCTTCCTTGTAGGTATTCGATCATAATGATGAAGAGGAGATTGAGCTTGGAAATGAAAAAATCAAGGACGACACCAACAAATGTTAGCATCAGAGTGAGGTAGGTCATCTATCCTCCTTTGTGTTTTCTAGTATAAACTAGGAACTTTACATATACTTGTCTTTGTTTGTTGATAGATCCTCCCATAGGACTAGAGGGATTGTTTCTATCTGCAGAAAGGATTTCCTTTACAACAAAATGTCGACTCCAGTGGGGAGCTTATAACCCTTCAAACCTCCTTTTATGTTTGGTCTTTTTGATTAGTTTGGTCAACATCCTAGTGATCTGTAACTTAGGTTCATTATGGGTCCAAATTATGAGTGGTATGTTATTTAAAGTATCAAGTTTGGATCTCTCTTTGAGTTTCTTTTAATTTTCCTAAGTCTTTCTCACCCAAACCGTTTTCTCTAGAAACAATTGCATTGTCAATGCTGATTTTACCCAGTACAATCATGCTTGTACCTCTCTCTCACACTGTCTGTCCATGCTAGTCAATAAAAATCGATAATTTTTATGATTTATACTAGAAAGGTCTAGTGTGTCTTGATCTCTAAAGTGTCCTCCTGCTCTGTGTGCATAGAATTTTGCATTATTTTTGTTGATTTCTTATTGGTTCGCAAAAGTCCATCCCATTGTTTGAAGTAGTTAAAGAGAATTTTGGTTGAGTCTTTAGTTCTTTGGGTTAATTGAATATATTGTTTGCTGCTTGTATGTGTGGAAGGAATACCGATTTTCTATTGGTTAAAGCATTTTTAGTTATTTTTAAAACCATAAAAGAAATGGAATTTGCATTTGCTTAGCTTTCATCTCAAAGTTTACTTTTTGAAATTGCATTAGATTACATTGCATTGAAAATTTGTTTTTGGGATTATCATTGAGCATAAATTATATTGCTTAGTGTTGAAAGTTGAAAAGTGCATTCTCATTCATTGAAAAGAAAAAGTGAAAAAATTGATGTAGGTGCATTTTATTGAATTGAAATTCATTTTACTTTTGGTGAGTGCATTGGAATAGTGAAACTAAAAAATATAGTTAGGAAGCTTTGTTTGTTTCATACTTGGTTGTTGTATCAATGTCTGAACTTCTTCCCTACACTAGATTGGTTTCATTGAAATGAAAAGAATACGTTTTTCATATTAGTTGCATCTTAGGTGTGTTTAGGTGACATCGATTTTTGAGCCTTGAAACTAAAACTTAATTCATTAACCTAAGGAGCATTTGGAACATTAATGAAAACATCTAGAGGTCTAGGCTAGGGACATGTTCTAGCATCGTTAAAGATAGGAGCTGTCGTTGTTTTGCAACGTTGCATCCCGAGGGTTAAATTTTGTTCCACGTACAGAAGTGTATAGGACCATTATCTAGTACTTTCGAGTATATTGGAGGTGCTCCACACATGGTAAGTATATGGGAACATTCTCATCAAATGGTTACACATTAGACAACACTACTAAGGACTGTACTCCCACATACCATCGCATGTATTTTGGGAGTCCCCAATAGGTTGTTATCCATCCATAGTGATGAGCCTCATCATTGGTAACTATATGGACCTTCATACACCTCCTCGCTTATTCAAATCAACTCTTCTCAAAATTTATTACATAATTTGATTATATTTTGCTTAATGAGATGAGTAAAAGTGAGATATTATGCCTAGTGGACTAATGTGCATTAATTGCAGGTTTTTGAGAGAAAATCATGGAAATTTTGGCTAATTAAGGGTTGAAACTCAAATGAGATAAGGAGGAGAGGTTGTAGGAGACAGATCCTCCTCATTTTCTCCTCACTCATTCGAATATTCCTCCATCAATCACACTAGCTTGGAGTTACAAGAAACCAAGTCATGAAGATCAAAAGGCAGTTGAGCCAGTGACAGTTAAAGAGCCAGTTCATCTTGAGTTTGGGAGCCGAGCCTCCCTAGATTTAAGGAAGTCATTGGAGACTTCAGTTGTATAAATAAGGAGTCCTAGAGCCTCATTAGGATTCAAATTTTTGATGTAAAAACACTAAGCATTTTCGAGTTTAAGACTTGTGGAAGACATTATTATGTAATTTTCTGATTTGATAATGAGAATGAGCATTTCCTTGATCCGACACCGAGTTGACTCAAAGGGCTGAAGGTCTTGGGTTAGGGACCAATCCTAGCAGTAAAGGCTCCTCTTTTTGTATTTGTATGCTTAGTTGATTTTATAGATTAATGGTTGAATTGTCTTTAGCATCATTTCATTGCAAGTAGTTGTGGATTTGATTAGTTTACTTCCATTTGTGCATTGCTTCAGCATTATCTTAGGAATATAGAGGAATATCAAAAAGCTGTTAGTAGGTGGATTTGGCCTCATTCCTCCCTTTAGGGACCATGGTTTGAGGAAATAACTCCTATGTAGCCCCAAAAAGATAGAATTCTGATTTCTCATGGAATTTAGGGTTTTCTATTACTTAGGTAAGCATTCTACTAGTTTTCAAGAATAGGATTTAATTATCATTTATGCTATCTTCAGTATTACATTAGATCTCATCAAGGTTTCATATTATTCTTCAAGTTTTCCCATGCATGAAATAGGAAGCTAGCTCATGAAATTATGTTTTCCTTAGTTAATTGAAATCCTTCTTGGTTACATGATTTATGTATAAATGTTAATGGTTGATGTAGTGCAGGAGTTTCAGCAGTATAGAGATATTTCATGATCAACAACCCCATCCTAATCTCATCCATCCATGGTTATCACTTTCTTTCACTACATCCCCCACTAAACTCATCATTCCATAAGAATACTTCTCCAAGCTTGTTGAGAAAATCCAACTATTTCACAACTCTCGTTTTGAGCTCTGAAGAAGTCCTAGGCACTCCCTTGCCTCATTTCACCCACCATTCGCCTTCCATAAGCCTTAAATCAGCTTCCAAATCCCTCCTCTTGCTCTCGGTTGTATCTTGTAGGAGCATTAGGACATCCTGTAGGATGCATTAGGACATCTTGTAGGTTGACCTTTAGTGGTCTGTTTTGAGGTTGAATTGTGGGGAAAGCACCTAGGAAGCTAGAAAAGGACCCTTAATTGCTTCCCAAGCCATTTAACCATCCACCATCATCCCTAATCCACTTGAAACATAACCAAAATAAGTTAGCATTCACACTTTCACACAAAAAAAGACAAAAAGAAAAAAATATATTTTGTTCATTTACATGCACAACAGTAGAATGTTTGATGTTTCAATTTGCATGCCTAGGACAACAAGATTGCACACATTCTGTTCAAGCAAAACATCTTAGCAGTTATATTAGATGAATGGTTTGTTTTAACCATTTGATTTCAGTTTTTTTCGTACTGCAGTAGACAAGATTTCTTTTAATGTAGATTTCCCTTTTCCTAATTGGTAATCAAGCTTCTTGTAAATCAATAGAATTATGGTTTGAAAAACCTTAGTGGTCTATTGCCAACTTAGCAGTGACAAAGAGCAGACCCATCACATTTACTTGTGTATACAACACTATCACCTCCAAGTTTGTATGAACCCCGGGTTGATAAAGTAAAGTTGGGAGCCACGGGAATTGCAACATTCTTGCTGTAATACTGGTGCTCTTCACATAGGTAACCAAGTCTACCACCTTGTATACCATGATACAACGAACACAACATTCGGGGAGATTGGTTTCCATATGTTAAGTACTTGGTTCACCAAGGTGTATATTATACTTTACGGTTGCTTGGTAAACCTTCATGCCTAATTAGCCCTTATTTATTTATTTTTTGTTGATTTCTAAAATTAATTGATAACATAATAACATATTACCCATGAAACAACCCGTTTTGTCCTCAAAATGAATGGTTAATTGTAAAAACAGAATTAGGCCAAAAGTATTCACCAACACATAATTAGTAATTGATTTTGTGAAAAATCCATCATGGCATTACCACCAAATCCCCCTTCATGCCACGTGCAAGGTTCACCTACCATATCCTCTTGACATTTCAAAGCTGACAGGTTACAACAAGGAGTCCAAAACGAGACCCCAAATACAAAACACAATATCTATGGAGATACTAATGCGCCTCATCCACCTAGAGTTGTGGGTTACGATACTGTTGAGCCTAAGCCCCTTGAGAAACAAGGTGTTGAACTTGGTATCATCCTAAGTGTGCAACGCCTTGCTTCCTGACCACTGCCTCAAGAGTTGGTCACTTCATCTTAGGACTCTCCTCTGGCTAGTCCTCAACATACTTCATAGTTCTTGATTTTTCCTCCTAATCCACTCTTTGACCCATATCCTGTGTATTTATCACCTCTGCATTTGTATAGTCCTTTCGATACTCCCAATGTACCCTTGGATCCTTCACCTAGAGTATCTTGGGTTCCAATTCGAGAATTGTTCCCAAACGTGGTGACAGATAGTGATAACCCATCTATAGAGTCAAGACCCTAGGGTGTTCCTTTGGAAACATCTGAAACCCATGTTCTAGCTACTGATGTTGTTCCTGTAGCACTCCTTCCTCCTAAGAACTTCCCTTGTGTTTTCTCTTCCTAAAATATGATGAGTGGGCCAAGTGAAACTCCTCCTTATAGAGCACCCCTGGTCCCACGGGGTTATAACTCTCTTGATGATGCTTTTTCCAACACTTGGTGCAACTTCACTTTTTCATAACCCCATTTGATCATATGGTGTCACTCCTACTACTGGCTCATTTGTTCCAAATGTATCAGCCCCTACGTAGACCCCTGCCCAAGCCACGATAATGGTAGGTCAAACGCAGGTTCCTCTTAGACCTTCTGCTCCTTCTACTATATCCATGGTAACCGCGATCCCCACTCGGAGTGGACAACCTATGAGTTCATTTATTCCATAGTCTGGAGGGAAATTGCCTCTTCCCTATATACCTCCTACTTCTAGTGGAAACCATGCAAATTATGTGGCCCCTCCTCTCTCATCGGGGGTAAATCAACCCATTGGTGCTATTTCTAACCCAGGTGGAATTCCAATTCCATCTTTATCAAGTAATTTCACAGGGACCCCCTTGCAAGATCACCAATTCCCCTTGACTCAACTTTCCTACCAACAACCATATGTTCCTACTGGCTCTCAATAGCCCCAAATTTCACTATTGGGAGTTCCTCCCAATCAATAGGTAGTTCCCCAAATGCAGTATGGCCCCAATCCTTCATATCCTCCTGAGACTGGTAATCCCCCCTATGTAGCCACAGTTTCCTATCCAACCGCAGCAAGGGCCTTACCTGCAACTGCATCCACAGGTTCCTTTCCAACCTCGATAAGGACCTTACCCATAGCCACAACCGCATGTGTCCTTCCAATCCCAATAGGGACCTTACTAGCAGCTGCAATGATAGGTTCCTTTTCAATCACAACATGGACCTTACCAGTAGCCATAGCTAGAGGTTTCCTTCCAATCCCAATAGAGACCTTACTAGTAGCCATATCCATAGGTTCCCTTTCAATCACAATAGGAACCTTACCAACAACTGTAAACATAATTGTATTAGATACCCTTCCAACAATATTATGGTCAGTTTGCCTCACAGACTCCATAATTCCATATGGTTTTAACTAGATTCCATACATTCCATATGGTCAACCTGCTTATGGTCAAAACCCACCATAGTGGGGGAAAAACCAACCTCCTTATGGTCAAAACCCACCATAGTGGGGGCAGACCCAACCTCATTAGGGTTGGCACACTCAATTTTGTGCATACCGAAGACCTTATACCCCATATAATCCACAACTTCCATTCTTGGCAACATTTGAATTGCCATATGTGTCATGATTTACAAATGACCCAATAATACACTCACCGTATTAACCTCCAGTGCCAACTAAAATACATAGTGATTGTCCTAAGTTCGAAGGTAAATATAGAGAAGACCCTCAAGCGCATGTTATGACTTACCACCTTTGATGCTCCTCTAACTCTTGTGTTTATGATTTAATTTGATTAAGTCTTTTCTAGCGCAATTTGATGGGTGCTGCCACTAAATGGTACATCGATCTCCCTCGAGGTACTTTCCAATATTTCAATTCTCTTGCCATGGATTTCCTCACCCATTATCAATTACCTGTCTGGTACGAGACTGAAACCCATCTCTTAACATCTTTGCAGCAGGCGACCTCCACTCATATCTCCGATCATATCCATAAATGGAGACGTAGGTATCATCTCATCAAATTTGACATCCCCAATCAACTTTTGACTGAATGGTTTACTAAATCATTCATCCCCCTATTGCTAAGACATAGCCCTAGGTAGCTTTGTAACTGAGGAACAAGCCATCACTCATGCCCAGTATTTGGATCTTGTCTACTCATAATCTAGCACATTGTACGAACTTCTACCTGGCGCCTCGTAACCATTGACTAGTCTTGCATCCTCTAGGCCCACAGATTCACCACCTATTGATGGTGTCATTGGATTTGTGGCTGAGGGGTCTAATAGTACCCCGACTGCTTCTACGAGACCTAAATCTACTCCGGACACTGCAACCTCCAATATTGTAGACAACTCAAAGAATCATGGTAAAACCTTAGAGGTAAATGTTTTCCAGTGTACCGCAATAGATAAATCCTTGAAAGGAAAGAAAAAGGGTAAAGGAAAAGCTAAGCAGGGTACCCCGAAACAAGATTACCCAAACCCATCTGGTGATGATTCATTGAATTGAAAACCAAAATATCCTTGCCTTATTTGAGATGAGGATCATTACACTAAGGATTTCCCTGACGTGACAAAGTTTCCTTTTGAAAGGAGCCTCAGGGATGCCAACTGTGCCTAAAGAACCTTTCCCATCTCAACAAATGAAAATGGTAGACCAACCCCACGCTCAGACTTTTGGAAGCTCTCAAGTGTTGATAAGTGGCTCGGAACCTATTTTTGTAGCCACTATATCAAAATATTATCCAACTCTTGAAAGACCGGTGGTGGAGAAATATGCCACTGATATACCTCCTTCCTCCACTTCACCCAATTCTAGTCCTCTCCATATCGAGAAACTTAGCACTGAATCCATAATCCATCCACCACCTAAAGGTGTTCTTCGGAAATCATCTTATAATCCAAATGAACGAGATGTTAACACTACAATATTGTAGAGGATTTGGCCCAAGCACCCTCGGCGATGTTGACTTTGGAAGTCCTTCAAATGTTTCCATCACAACAAAGGGATTTTTTATCCACCATTGGAGGAATTGATCCCACTGATTCTAGCTTGATCACTTTTGATCTTGAAAATCATGTCGCTCGCCTACCAACTCAACTTTCTTTTCTCATACAAGTTGTTGTTATGGGAAAAACTATTCACCAAACTAATGTTGATGAAGGAGCCTATTACGAATAAAATATATAAATAATATAAATATAAGTAACAAGGATAATTGTAATAATGATTATTTAATAATAAGTAGTAGTTAGGTTGAAGATGCATGTCTAAATAGGATATGACTCTCCATGAGGAGACACTTGCTAGGTATATAAGCAAGCCTCTTGTTCTCATTGTAAATCATTCTTATTCAGACATTTTAATATATAATATTTGTATCCTCATGGATATCTATATATTCCAAGTCTTTTGGAGTATTTAAACTGAAGAACGAACTTTTTTCGCTTCATTTAGTATCAGAGTAGACGACTCTTTGGCCACTTCACTGCTGCACAAAGATTGTTCTCCTGTCACTGGCCCTTGGCCATAAACCATCATCAACCTTGTTTCTATCATAATTGAAGCATTTTGCTACACATTGGGAGATTCTCCATTTTTCAGCCTTTGGCCAGTTTTAAAGAAGAAAAAAAAAATATTGAAAAAAAAGAAAATGAAAAAAAAGTCAAGTGTAAACGCATCTACAACCTTTTGAATTAGCAACCCACTGTTGGCAACTACGCCCGACAAGCCACTACCATTGGATGGTTGTCTGTAGCCCATACACAACCACAAACGAAAAAAAAATTGTGCATCTCAAGTTGCACCCCACTGCTGGAACCATTGAAACTTGGAACCTGTTCCTCGACACCCTACACTTAGTCACTGTTTCCATCACTATTCTGCTCCCTATTCCCTAACCAACTCCTACTTCAACTCCCTACTCCGATGCTGCCAAACCTCATTGCTGCTCCAACCCCGCATCCCTGCGATTTTTTCCAACCCCGTTAATTTCCGTCGTCCTTGTCTCTGCCTGATCACACCCTGTCCACACAACAAAACCACGAAATGTTTCCATTTACCTTTGGGCCCGCAACACCCTTCTCATTGAGTTTCCTCTATCCTGACCACGATCTTCCCCTGCCATCACCCTCTCACCCAACCACAGTGTATCCGACCACATTTCTCCCTTACCGTCACCCTCTCCCGATTACAATTTGTCTCGACCATGACTGATAGGTTGACTCGTGCTGCCTTGTTCCCATTGAATAATGTGGTCAACTGTCACGTTCAATTTTTTGTATCACCACGATTTTTCATAACTATATAGTTATAGTCAATAAAATTAAGCTATATATATATATATATATATATACACTCAAAACTTTTGAGGAGTTTTAATAGATAAGAAAAATAAAATAAAATTAAAAGGAGATTATATAAAGAAACTTAAAAAAAAAGAGTAATTGTTTTAAAAGGAGGCCTTATCAAATAAAAATATATTGAAAAGTGGGAAAATTATAGAGAAAGAATAAAATAAAATATTAACAAAAAAAATAATAATTCCATACAAAGTTAAAAGAAGTAAAGAAAAAGAAAAAAATGGAATCTCTGAGTAATGAACAAAAACAATTCACAAGAGATATAGAACACTTAATCACAATACTTAAGCAAAAGCATGCTGAGGAGAGAAAGAGAATGGAATTCCTATTCCAAGTTGAACATCTATCATCACTCCCACAGAATGATGTAATCCAGTGTATCGAGAAAGTGCAGCTAAAAGATCAAGAGAATGGAAAAATGGCCAAAATCCAGCAAAACAAGAAATCGTTAGAACACGAACATAAAGATCTTGTGGATATGAATTACAAAGAAATAATGGAAAATGATGAAGAAATTTCTTGTCTAAGGACCACGTCGAAAAATTACTGGCACAAGTGAAGAAGACTAAGGCCAGAAAGAAAGAACTCAAGAAGCACTTATCAGAACAAGAAGAGGAAACCTTGCATTTAAAGAACGTTAATAAAAATTTATTAGAACAAATTAGAGATCTAAAAGATGAAAAGCTTAAATTTCAAAACATTGAAAATAAGTTTGATAAATCAGAAATCAAAGAAATTTTACGTCTGAGAAACCATAATCAAAGTCTACTCACTCAAATTAAGAAACTTAAGGAGGATAAGAAAGCGTTAAAAGACAAGTTGGAACAATTCACTCAAGAAGAATTATCGAAATCTCCAGCCACAACAGTTCAAATTGAAAATAAGGGAACGAATACCAATCCAGTGAATATCACAACTCAAGAAGAAGATAAGAAAGTTGAAGAAAAGACACACTTAGATGTTGTAGTTCAGACAATGAACATCCCTAGTGAATGTTTCATAACCAACTCAACAACATCTTCGCCAGAAGAAAATATAAAAATTTCCGCATGCCCAATAAGGGAAAATCAAACCAAAAACATTCCCTATCAGCATTCGAATCATGAGAATATAAAAATCAACCATGCTACGTATCAGGACCATTTAGAACTGAAACAACAAACTCATGTTCCAAAGAATAATGAGGTAATAACAATCATGTCTTATGCTGACAAGTCGTTACAAAACTCCATTGATCACAATACTACACAGAAGATTAATCTAGGATGGTCTGATCCCTTCTTAGTGTGACAATTTTTTTTGTCACTTATAAGATCATATAAGCTTGTATGACGAAGATGATTTTTCCGAGAGAGAAAGTCATTTGAAACCAAAAAAGAGATCAAGCCTTTTTCATCGACAAGCTTTGAGGACAAATCTTTTTGAGGAAGAAGGCAATGTTACGAATAAAATATATAAATAATATGAATATAAGTAACAAGGATAATAGTAATAATGATTAGTTAATAATAATCAGCAGTTAGGTTGAAGAGGCATGTCTATATAGGACATGAATCTCCATGAAGAGACACTTGCTTGGTATATAATCAAGCCTCTTGTTCTCATTGTAAATCATTCTTATTCAGACATTTTAATATATAATATTTGTATCCTCATGGATATCTATATATTCCAAGTCTTTTGGATTATTTAAACTAAATAACAAACTTTGTTTGCTTCAGAGCCTCTACATGCATTATGTCTATATCATGTTGGAAAGCCCTTGCCTCCCCTCCTCTCAACCAGTCCCTGAATCCTTTGGAAGATTTTGATGGCAGAGGTTTTCGACCATATGGTATTCTCAACTCTTTACCCATTAAGTTAGAAGGAAGAAATGTCAATATGGAAGTAGAGGTTGTTGACGTAAATCTCAATTATAACCTTCTACTTGGTCGTAACTGGATTGATGCAATGTTTTGTGTGGTTTCTACTATTTTCCATCTACTTCGCTTTCCCCACCAATGGAAAATTGTCATAGTAGACAAATTGACCTTATTTTCCTTTGACTCTTCAACTGGTAATGTACTTTATGTTGGGAAAACCACCATTCCTTATGAAAATGTCGAAGTGGGTCTTTTCAAAGACTCTTCCTTAATGGGAACTTTTTCCCTTCCTCCTCCCACCAATGTTGCCTTAGTTAATATGATCTCATATAGTAATGATTCTTGGATCATCCCTAGCCCTGATCAGATTGGTAATTTTGGTGTCACCATGCAGCTCAGCCCCATCGAACAAGATTACTAAGCTGTCCTTTGGGCTTTCATGGCTACATCTAAAACCAATGACCAATTGAGTATGGTCCTAGACTCGTATTCACAAACTCCTTAGCTTGATTCTTATGAGACTTTCCTTACTGATGAAAGCATTGTTGAAGTCATGTCTCTTGAAGAAACCCCTTGGAATGATATTTATCACCATTCCTCTTTTCTTCCTAGCCTTGGTGTGATTCTTACCTATCTAGATACTTTAGTTTCCCCTGCAACGACTTCTCCCTTTTAGACGCCCATCTTAGCTCACAAGGTGTTGTCAGAAGGAAATTTAGGAAACATCTCGACAACCATGCCCTTCAACATCTTTGTGAAACTAGGGATAGTCAAAAACATTCACATAGGGGCCTCTTGTTCTCCCAATGAGATTACGTTCTATACGGGCCTATTCAAATAATTTCATGATGTCTTTGCATGGACCTACAAAGAAATTCCTGGCATCGATACAAGAATTGTGGTGCATGAGATCCCAACTTGCCCAGATGCAAAACCTGTTCCACGACATCTTCATCCGGTGCAACCAAGGAAGGCAGTTGCTATTAAAGGTGAATTTGAAAAACTTCTCAAAGTTAGCTTTATTTACCCCATACCACTGACATATTGGGTTTCCAATATTGTTCTAGTGATAAAAAAGCAGGGAATCATACATGTTTGTGTTGATTATAGAGATATTAATCAAGCCTTTCCTAAGGATAATTACCCCACTCCCTTTATCGACCAGATTGTTGACAAATGTGTTGGGAGTGAAATATTTTCCTTTATGGATAGATTTTCTGGATATAACCAGGTTAATACCCTTCCCGTTGATCAACATAAGATTGCCTTTATCTGTCCTTGGGGAAATTTTACCCATAAAAAGCTTCCTTTTGGCCTTAAAAATGTTGGTGCAACCTTCCAAAGGGCCATGTCTTATGCTTTCCACGATATCCAAAATATTGTTCAGCCATATCTTGATGATTTACCTGCACACTCGTCTAAATGTCAAGGCCATGTAGCTCGCCTTCCGGCAATTTTTCTTTGCTGCCGACACTATAATAATCGGTTAAATCCTCATAAATGTGTCTTTTACATTGAATTTAACCGTTTCTTAGGATTCATAGTGTCAAAGAAGGCATATGAATTGATCTTATTAAGGTGGAGACTATTGTCAATCTACCACCTCCATCTTCTTTACACCAAATTTATATTTTTCAAGGGAAGGAAAACTTTCTTTGTCACTTCATCCCAAACTACGTTGAGCTTGCCAAGGGTTTTACTCTCCTTTTGATGAAAGGGGTCCCATTCATTTGGGATGACATTTCCTAGAAATCCTTCGATGCTTTAAAGACCCCCCTCATTAGCACACCTTTATTGCATCCTCCTAATTACCATCGCGATTATTTCCTATACTTGGTCACTGCTGACAATACCATTGCTAAGGTTCTGGTTCAAGATGATGGCGATGAAAATGAACATGTGATATACTAGTAGAGCTATAATATCTTTGATGCTGAGATTTGGTATGCCCATGTAGAGAAATTAGCATTGGCAACAGTTCATGTTGTCCAACATTTTTGCCACTAAATCCTCTTATGCAAAACTATAGTGATATTTGATTGTAATCCCATGAATTATATAATGTCTTGCCAGTTTCTTGGGGGAAAATACTCCAAATGGATTGTCATCCTAGAGGAGTTCGACTTAGAGTTCACTAAAGCTAAGTCAAAGAAATCACTTGTTTTTTCTATGATCTTCCCTCTGCAGATACGAATACTATATATGATGAGTTGATTCCTCATGAATATCTCTTCCTTATTAGCACCCATGATCCATGGTATGGAAATATCATCATATATCTCCAAAATCACACCTTTAGACCAGAGCTATCTCTCTCTAAATGACGTCAAATTCAATATCATTCCCAACCTATAACATTATTAGGGATACCTTATACTGCCTTGGTGTGAATTCAATCCTTTGACGATGTTTGACACATGAGGAAGCTGAGAAAGCTTTGAATGATTGCCACTCTAGAGCCTGTGGCGACCATATGTTAGGATATGAAACAACTCAAAATATCCTTCGTGCTAGTTATTTTTGGCCCTCTATCTTCAAAGATTTCATTCTTGTAGTCCATAAATGTCACGCTTGCCAAATTTATAACCAGAAATAGTGAACCCCACCTGCTCCCTTACACCTAGTTATTACCATTGCTCCATTTTCAAAATGGGGCATGGATTTCATGACTTGTAACCCTCACTTGACAGTGGGACATGGGTACATAATCATTGCCATGGATTATTTGACAAAATGGGTCGAGGCGGTGCCTACATACAATCTCGACGATAAAACTGCAACCTTATTACTATTTAGTCATGTCATAGATCGGTCTGGTGTTTCGTAAGTCATAGTCACTGACCATGGTTCCCATTTCTATTATTACATGATGATAGAACTCACTGCTCAGTTGGGATTATGTCATGATAGCTCAACTCCATATTACCTACGGGCCAATGATCAAGTTGAAGTTGTCAACAAATGTTTGGTCACTATGCTTCAATGAACTATTGGGATGCATAAAAAGAACTGACATCTTATGTTTTTTTCGTCCCTATGGGCATATTGAACAGCTGCTAAAATGACAACCAGATTCACACCTTTACGATTGGTATATGGTCTGGAAGGCACTCTACCCATTGAGTGTGACATCCCATCGTTGAAGCTAGGTATCGAACTACTTCCTAGTACTTCACCTAAAGAAGAATGGTTTCGTTAATTAGAAAGTCTTGATGAGACTCGCCAAATTGCTGCATTGGTTATTTAGACTAAAAAAATATGAGTTAAATACCAATATGAGAAAACTGTAACCCCTCATGCATACGTAGAAGGTGACTTGGTCTTATTGTATGATTAAGCTAACAATAAAATAGGAGTCGGAATGTTCGAACCCATGTGGCATGGACCCTATATTCTCAAACACGTATTACAAAAGGGTGCATATGAGTTAGTTGATTATGATAGAAATTAGTTGTCTAAGCCCCACAATGGGCTCTACCTGAAAAAGTATTATGATTAATCTTGCATAGATACTTTGTACATTAATTTGTGTTTCATTAGTGTGTTGTCTTTTGGTGTGATTGTTTTCATTTTCGTAAACATGGTTTCCTTTGCTTACTGCATGTTCCACTTGGTTTGTAGATTTCGCGAACCATCTTCCTTATGTCATTTTCGTTGATTGCACTTGTCGTAGACACTTGCTTGGTATATAAGCAAGCCTCTCGTTCTCATTGTAAATCATTCTTATTCAGACATTTTAATATATAATATTTGTATCCTCATGCATATCTATATATTCTAAGTCTTTTGTAGTATTTAAACTGAAGAACAAACTTTGTTCGCTTTAGAGCCTTTACATGCATTATGTCCATGTCATGTTGGAAATCCCTTGCCTCCCCTCCTCTCAACCAATCACCAAATACTTTGGAAGATTTTGATGGTAGAGGTTTTCGACCGTATGGTATTCTCAACTTTTTACCCATTCAGGTAGAAGGAAAAAATGTCAATATGGAAGTAGAGGTTGTTGACGTAAATCACAATTATAACCTTCTACTTGGCCATAGCTAGACTGACGTAATGTTTTGTGTGGTTTCTACTATTTTCCATGTACTTCGCTTTTCCCACCAAGGGAAAATTTTCATAGTAGACCAATTGACCTTATTTTCCTTTGACTCTTCAATTAGTAATGTACCTTATGTTGGGAAAACCACCATTCCTTATGAAAATGTCGAAGTGGGTCTTTTCAAAGACTCTTCCTTAATGGGAACTTTTTCCCTTCCTCCTCCCACCAATGTTGCCTCAGTTAATATGATATCACTAGTAATGATTCTTGGATCATCCCTAGCCCTAATCAGATTGGTAATTTTGGTGTCACCATGCAGCTCAGCCCCATCGAACAAGATTACTAAGCTGTCCTTTTGGCTTTCATGGCTACATCTAAAACCAATGACCGATTGAGGATGGTCCTAGACTCATATTCACAAACTCCTTAGCTTGGTTCTTCATATTTTGAAGATCCTTTGAATGAGACTTTCCTTACCGATGAAAGCATCGTTGAAGTCATGTCTCTTGAAGAAACCCCTTGGAATGATATTCATCATCGTTCCTCTTTTCTTCCTAGCCTTGGTGTGATTCCTACTTGTCTAGATACTTTAGTTTCCCCCGCAATGACTTCTCCCTTTCAGACACCCATCTTAGTTCACAAGGTGTTGTCAGAAGGAAATTTGGGAAACATCTCGACAACCATGCCCTTCAACATCTTTGTGAAGCTAGGGATATTCAAAAACATTCACATAGGGGCCTCTTGTTCTCCCAATGAGATTAAGTTCTATACGACCCTATTCAAATAATTTCACGATGTCTTTGCATGGACCTAGAAAGAATGCCTGGCATTGATACAAGAATTGTGGTGAATGAGATCCCAACTTGTCCGGATGCAAAACCTTGTCAACAACATCTTTGTCCGGTGCACCCAAGGAAGGCAACTGCCATTAAAGGTGAATTTGAAAAATTTCTCAAAGTTGGCTTTATTTACCCCATACCACTGACATATTAGGTTTCCAATATCGTTCTAGTGACTAAAAAGCAGGGAATCATACATGTCTATGTTGATTATAGAGATATTAATCAAGCATTTCCTAAGGATAATTACCCCACTCCCTTTATCGACCAAATTGTCTACAAATGTGTTGGGAGTGAAATATTTTCCTTTATGGACGGATTTTCTAGATATAACCAGATTAATATCCTTCCCGTTGATCAACATAAGATTTCCTTTATCTATCCTTGGGGAAATTTTACCCATAAAAAGCTTCCTTTTGGCCTTAAAAATGTTGGTGCGACCTTCCAAAGGGCCATGTCTTATGCTTTCCACGATATCCAAAATATTTTTCAGCCATATCTTGATGATTTACCCACACAGTCGTCTAAATGTCAAGGCCATCTAGCTCACCTTCGGGTGATTTTTCTTCGCTGCCGACACTATAATATTCGGTTAAATCCTCATAAATGTGTCTTTTGCATTGAATTTAATTGTCACTTAGGATTCATAGTGTCCAAAGAAGGCATATGAATTGATATTCTTAAGGTGGAGGCCATTGTCAATCTAACACCTCCATATTCTTTACACCAAATTCAGAGTTTTCAAGGGAAGGAAAACTTTCTTCATCACTTCATCCCAAACTATGTTGAGCTTGTGAAGGGTTTTCCTCTCCTTTTGAAGAAAGGGGTCCATTCATCTGGGATGAAATTGCCTAGAAATCCTTCGATGCTCTAAATACCCCACTCATTAGCACACCTTTATTGCATCCTCCTAATTACCATCGTGATTATTTCCTATACTTGGTCGCCGCTGACAATACCATTGCTATGGTTTTGGTTCAAGATGATGGTGATGAAAATGAACATGTGATATACTACCTGAGCTATAATATCTTTGATGCTGAGATTCAGTATGCCCATGTAGAGAAATTTGCATTGGCAGCAGTTCATGTTGTCCAACGTTTTCACCACTAATAGAGGAGTTCGACTTAGAGTTCACTAAAGCTAAGTCAAAGAAATCACTAGTTTTTTTTTGTGATCTTCCCTCTACAGATACGAATACTGTATATGATGAGTTGATTCCTCATGAATATCTCTTCCTTATTAACACCCACGATGCATGGTATGGAGATATCATCATATATCTTCAAACTCACACCTTTAGACCAGAGCTATCTTGCTCTGAATGACATCGAATTCAATACCGATCCCAACCCTATCACATTATTTGGGATACCTTATACTACCTTGGTGTGAATTCAATCCTTTGACGATGTTTGACACATGAGGAAGCTAAGAAAGCTTTGAATGATTGCCACTCTGGAGCTTGTGGCGACCATATGTTTTTTTTTTAACAACATCGGTTACTTTCATATTATAAAACCCAAAATCAAAGTTTTGATACATAGGAATCGGAGATTAGAGTGAAGAGGATCAAAACTGGGTGCGCAGACCCATTTTCCTCGATTTTGCCTCTATGATGACTGAAATTGAAGAGGGAATGGCTATATTGCCTTACATAAGCGCCTCCTAACCAGCAGAATTTGCAAACCATGGGAAATTTGAAGGGAGATTTTGCGTGACCGAATCATCCGGCGTGGGATCCCTCCTTGCACTAGCCTTGAAGGAGGCTTCAGCCTGATAGCTCTGAGAGAGTGCTTTGATCTGTTCGATGGCTTCTTCAAGGTGGCTGCACCTTCCTTTGAGATTTTCAATCTCTTCCTTCTGTTTCTCCAGTTTCTTCCTCTTCGATCTACTGTCAGTTTTGTAGTCCTTCAGATGCTTCACGAAACTGTTGATCAATATGGTATGAGTTCTACACATGGTGCATTCTCTGCTGAAGAGCCTGTCGATTGGCGTGTTGGCTGGATCTTGGGCATTTATCTGGTCCTAGTTCTCCATGGAGCTGGGTTCAATGAGAGGATCTGAGGGATAAGGGTGGAGGAGGAGAGCGGGGAGAAGGGGAAGAACCAAAGGAGGGGCAGAATTCCAGAGAGTGCGGTTCAGGGAAGGGAAGAGTGCAGTGCAATGGAGGGTAAGAAGAATACACTGGCCTCTGCAATGAAAACAGAACAATAAGTCTGCTATAGATGAAAAAACCAAGAGGAGACCAACAATTACCTGAAACGAGGGGCGAAGCTCGTGGTCCTGGTGAGAGTTAGAACCCACTAACTGATGCCTGCGCTTGGTGAGATCACAACGCAACTGTCTTGCATAGCCTCGAGCTGGAGAAATTCTGAGGTTCACCCTGTCATTTATATAAGCGGAGGTGACCTGCTGGTTCTTGGATCGAGAAGGAGAAGATCTGTTTTTGATAGAGGAGAGATCCTTTGAGGTGATTTTAAAGCGCTCGAGGAGCCTGCCACCAGTATGGGCTCGATCACACCTTCTAAAATGGTTGCACTGGTCAGGGAGAGATTCCAGAGCCTGCCTGAATACATCGGGCCCTGAGGGCGGTATGCAGTCCTGTCGTACCTGGATGGGCAGTCGAGGAGGCTTAGAGATGATGAAGGGAAGTTGGGGAAGGGCCAGATACATTGGTACTGATGCCTGAGGTGACCAATAGCCTGGGGAGAGGGGATGAGGGCCTGCCTATGGAATATCCTTTCCATAAAACTTATCATTTTCCCTTACCTGACCCGTGGGTCTTCCTGCTGCGTTATTTGCTTGCTCATCCGCTTCCACATTGTTGCCTCTTAAGATGTGCTTGAATGTCACTTTGTTGAGGCACCTGATTTGATCCATGATCCTGCCTTTGATTCTATTTAGGGCTATTTGTTTAAAGTCGTTTCCAGAGTTCATAGCTGCTATAATAATGGTTGAGTCGCCCATAACAAGGAGATTTTGGATGCCGAGATTCTTGGCGATAGAGGTCCCCAAAAGGAGGCTGTATGCCTCAGCCTTGTTATTTGACATGGTGCCTAGACCCCACTCATAAGTGACAATAGTTTTCCCCTGTGGATCTCTGATAGTTCCCCCAGCTCCAGCTCTGCCTGGATTATTTTTTGAAGCCCCATCGAAATGGAGTGTGTATCTCTTTTGATTTTGGATCCAATTGTTGACTTCATCCCTGGTCCCTCTCAATTTCCAGTCTGAATGTCCGAATCCTGTGATTGCATTATTTTTTGCTCTTGTTTCACAATTGAATCTCCGCATCCACTCTTTTACCCTGTCATCTGTCAATTCCAAGTCTGCCTGGGAGATTCCATTTGCTTCCACGGTTTTTGTTATGAGAGCAGTAGTTTTGGCAAGAATGCTAGAGATACTAGGTTTCTTGTTGTTGAATATGCACTTGTTCCTGGCTATCCATATCTGCCAGCAGAGGTTTGAGGGGATGCTGTTCCACATCCTTTTTGCTAGATTCATGTTTTTATTGGTGTAAGGGAAGCTTTTCCCCCAACCTTTCTGTAGGAGAGAGATCTGGTTGGGGAGATCTCCAATATTTAAAGGGCTGGTTATTAGTTTCCAACAAGACCTGGCTACTGGACAATCAATCAAAAGGTGGTCACTTCTTTCCTCTGCCCCCCTGCACATGCAGCAAATTGAGGGGCCTTGAATACCCTTCTTCCTGAGATTTTCTGCTGTTAGGATTTTACCATGAAGCAGGGTCCAGTTGAAGAGCTTTACCTTTGGCAGGCTTTCAGTTCTCCAGGCTGTTTTGTAAAGATGCCAGTTATTGGATGCTGTAGAGTTTTGGAGTGCTTTGTAGCCTTCTTTCACCGTGTAGCTGCCGCCATTGGGATCCCAAACAAATTTGTCATCTGACAATCTGTTTGTTGGGGCTGAGCCTATGAGTGAGAGCTTAAGGTCGTCCCAGAGGTTCGAGATGCTGTTGGGGAGGGACAGAGATCTCCAGCCAACCCAACAATTTTGATCCCAAAGGGAGATGTCGAAGAGGGTTTTGAGGTTTGCCTCTGCCATCCACTGTTGAAGAGGCCTATATTTAGGGGACATTTCCCTGGCTTCTGTGCCCATTATTCTATCCTCCCATATGCTGATATGTCTTCCGTTACCTGGGACTTTAGATATGCTAGGTTTGAAAAGGGGAAGAGTTTTTTTGATCAACTTCCAAACAGGTGTGCATTGTCTATCAGTGATGGTTTCAGAGAGGATATTGCTGTTGATCCCGTTCAGATATTTCCTCTTGAGGACCTCTGTCCACCAGGACCCTTTCTCATTGAGTATTCTCCATGTTATCTTGAAGCCCATAGCCATATTTGCGAGTCTTGGAATTCTAATTCCGAGCCCTCCTTTTTCTAGGGGAAGAGTGACCTTTTCCCATTTTACCAGGCTGAACTTTTTTGTATCTTGCTTTCCCCCCTTCCACAGGAAACTTCTGATAATTAGCTCCATGTGCTTATGGATGCTTGCTGGAGCGATAATAGTGGCAAATTGATAGATAGGAAGGGATGATAGAATGGCCTTGATAAGAATTGTTCTGCCCGCCAGGTTGAGCCAGTACACCCCCCAACTCTGCAGTTTCCCTCTCAATTTCTCAATTAGCTTTACCCAAACCTCGGTTTTGATTTCTTCTTTAGCTAAGGGCAACCCTAAGTACGTAAAATGGGACCAATTCGATTGAGCAGGGATTTCCATGATCATAGAGATTCTTTGGGCTATGTATCTTGGGACATTCCAGGTGTAGACCATGCACTTTTTGTTGTTTAATTTGCCCCCAGAAGCTTGGAGAAAGAGGTACAGAATGTTCTTGAATCTCCTGGCCATGAGGCTTGAGCCCCCTCCAATTAAAAGGGTGTCATCTGCAAAAAGGGAGTGATTGATCCCCTTGGTTCCTCGAACAATGTCAACTCCTATTATTTCCTTTAACTTTCGCTTGTTTTCCAGGTGCAAGCTTAGCGTTTCTGCCATGATGATATAGAGGAAGGGTGAAAGTGGGCATCCTTGCCTCAGGCCTCTTGAACTTTTGAAGGCGTTGCAAGGCCTGCCATTAATTAGGGGGGCTGTCCAATTGTAGGAGATACATTCCATGACCCTGCTGGTGAAGAACTCTGAGATACCGAATTTTTTTAAAACTGCCTGTAGGAATGAATGGTTTACCCGATCAAAGGCGTTCGCCATGTCCAGCTTGATGATCATGCCCCTTTCATTTCTGGCTAAGCTGCTATGGATTGCCTCCTGAATAAGAATGACATTATCTGTTATATGCCTCTTGGGGACAAAGCTTCCTTGGTTCTCGGAGATGAGGGAAGGAAGATTTTTTTTAGCCTATTGGCCAAAATCTTAATGATGATTTTGTAGGAAACATTACACAATGAAATAGGCCTGAATCTATCAAATGTTTGAGGATTGGGCTCTTTTGGGATTAGCGCTAAATGGGAGGATTTAATACTGCTGCCCATTTTGCATTTTGTGTAGAAGTTTTTCGGCATTCTGATGTAGTCCTTTTTGATGATGTCCCAATGGGTTTTATAAAAGCTTGCTGAGAAGCCATCAGGCCTTGGGGCTTTGTCCAAGGGCATGCTGCGAATTGACCGTTCGATCTCTTCCCTTGTGATCTCTTTGTCCAGCTCACCATTTTGTGCTTCAGAGATCTTGTTCTCAATTATGTTGAGGAATTCCGGATTTTCCAGATAGTGTGGGTCAGCGGTAAGAAGAGTTTGAAAATGTCGAGATGCTGCCTCCTTGATTTCCCCTTGGTCCGATAGTTCTCTGCCCTCAACTGTTATCCTTTCAATATTGTTTCCTGCTCGCCTTAATTTAAGACTGTTGTGAAAAAACGCAGTATTTTTGTCTCCTGAATTGAGCCAGAGGCATCTTGATTTTTGCCTTTGCTCTTCCTCTTCCTTTCGGTTCTGGTTGTATAGCGCCTTATGCAGCTCACTTTCTTTCCTTTGGTCTTCTTCTGTGTCTTGGCCAGCTTCCTTTTCTTGATTCCATTGCGCTATTTTCATTTGCAGCTCGTTTTTTTCCTTCCTTTCCTCTAATGCATGTTTCCTTGCCCATTGCTTTATGGCAATCCGGAGGAGCTTGAGTTTTGTTTCCCAAATGAAGTGGGGGGAGCCTGTTATATCATTTGCCCAGGTATCTTTTATCAAGTTTCTGAAGTCCTCGCTGCTGTCCCAAGCTCTGTTGTATTTGAAGGGCAGCGGACCCATATTTTCCACTTTGTCTAAATGCAAAGCCACAGGTTTGTGGTCTGATATAAAGCCCTGGATAATTGTGCTCTGAATCCTTGAGAAGTTGGCCACGATTCTCTCCTGAACCAGAATACGATCCAGTCTCTCTTTGATATTTTTTTTGCCTGTTCTTTTATTTGACCAAGTGAAGCGCCCATTCTGAGGTGGGATATCAACTAGGCTATGAGTTTGAATGATTTCTTCTAGTGTATCTCTTGAAGGATCAGCCAAGAAATTCCCTCCTACTTTCTCATCCGCATTCCTTATTAAATTCAGATCTCCTCCCAGGAAAATGTTTCTTCCATGGGCAGTCATAAGATCAGAGGAAAGAGCGTCCCAGCATGAGGCTTTATCTCTAAAGTGGGGGGGAGCATAGACATTATAAATTGTGTATTCTTCCATCTTGGTTGTGTTTTGCATATCTAGCCTGACCCACCATCTATTCTGTCTGTTATCTTTGAGTTTCCATTTGTTTTTATCCCAAATTGTCCCTATACCTCTTGAGGCTCTGTTTGCACTCATGGCAATTCCTTCATAATTTCTGCTCCTTTTCAAGCTGTTTTGGAATTCCTGTTCGGTGATTTTGGTCTCCTGGAGTAGGAGGAAGTCTGGATGTTATGTTTTAATGAGATCTCGGATTGCGTTATCTTTTAGGGAGGAGCCCATCCCCCTACAGTTCCAAGAGACCAAAATCATCATTTGCTTGATTTGTTGTGGGACCCGCTTTTCTCCTTCATCTTCTCTCCACTTCCTTTAGTCTTATCTAGATATGTTTCCATTGGCTGTTGGGTTCCTGTGGCCATTTCTTTTGCGGCATTCTCATCTCTTATCTCTTTGTTTGATTTCCTTCCCACTTTTCTTGGGGGGTCCGTGGTGGTGTTGTTTTCCTTTGTTTTGTTTCTTGTTAGAATTCTTTCCACTGTTGGGGGGGGGAGGCCTGAAGGGGAGGAGGGGGATGTCCCGAGGCCCTTAGGGGAAGGAGGAGGGGATGGGGGATCCTCTGCTGCCAAGGATTCGAAAGGGTTGGAGGAGGAAGGGAAGGGAGGGCCAGATCCTGAGGGTTGAGAAGAGAGGATTGGGGTTTCAGAGGAGGGCTTTGAAGAGCCTGGAGAGGGGTTTGTTTTTTTCTTCTTGACTATTTCCCAAGCTTCTTCCGGGGCTTCAGCATTGTTATTGTCTATAGCTTTAGATTTGCTACACCTATTAGCAAAATGTCCATATTCATGACATACCTTGCACTTGAATGGCAACTGCTCGTAGTCCACTTGCTGGATGTGCGTCCACTGATCCACTTTGAGTTTGATTGCCTCCGGTAATCCTTTTCCAAGATCCACTTCAACGCATATCCGGGCACATGCATGCATATTCTCCTTAGGCTCCGATTTGTCAATATATTTCCCAACAGCGTTCCCGATGGCTCTCACAGATTCATCTCCCCAACAATGGAGAGGCAGATGTGGAAGGCGGACCCAGACAAGGACGGCGTTGGGAACATCCATTTCAGGATCAAAGTCGGGAGTCCATCGGTTGAGGTAAAGGCCTCTGGTGTCCATGAAGTAGGGACCATTTCTGAAGATGAGGTTACAATCTTCCACTGATTCGAAGAGGAAGGTGAAGAACCCCCTTCCACAAAACCTGATTGCAATCTTGCCTTGGACCATTGCGTTCCAGTTCCTTTCAACCCAACATTGGACCGTGCGAGGGGAAGGCCATAATCCCGTGAACTGGCCAACCAGGCCACGATCAGCAAGGGCCACAACAGCTTTCCTTGGAAGGGCGGGAGGCAGCGAAACTTCCGGGATTTCATCAAGCTTTTTGATAAACTTTGAGGCTGATGGGCGGATTCTTTCCGAGATGTTCTCTGGGATGAGGGAAGCAAAGGCTTTCTCCATATCTGTCTGGTCCTGGAAGGGAGGATCCATGGAACTGGATCAGCAGCGCGGGGCGCTCCCCCAAAGGTCAGAATGGGGGAGAGGGCAGAAGGCCCAGAGAAGGAGAGGGCAGGAGGCCCTGGGCAGAAGGAGGGTCAGAAGCAGGAGGCTGCAGCCTAGCAGCAGCGCTGCCAGGCGCAGGCGCAGGCGGGCTCAGGGGGGCAGGTCAGGAGCGATGCAGGGTGCGGGAGTAGAGCGCGCAGGCCATTCGAATCTGTTGTATGGCCACTGACAGAAATATTAAACTCCCAACCTCTATGCAATTCCATGGCGACCATATGTTAGGATATGAAACAACTCAAAATATCCTTCATGCCAATTATTTTTGGCCATCTATCTTCAAAGATTTCATTCTTGTAGTCCATAAATGTCACACTTGCCAAATTTATAACTAGAAAGAGTGAACCCCACCCGCTCCCTTACACCCAGTTATTACCGTTGTTCCATTTTCAAAATGGGGCATTGATTTCATGACTTGTAACCCTCACTCGACAGTGGGACATGGGTACATCATCGTTGCCATGGATTATTTCACAAAATGGGTCGAGGCAATGCTTACATACAATCTCGATGGTAAAACTGCAGCCTTATTCCTATTTAATCCTGTCATAGATTAGTTTGGTGTTTCGTAAGCCATAGTCACTGACCATGGCTCCCATTTCCGTAATTACATGATGATAGAACTCACTGTTTAGTTGGGATTATGTCATGATAGCTCAACTCCATAGTACCCATAGGCCAATGATCAAGTTGAAGTTGTCAACAAATTTTTGGTCACTATGCTTCAACGAACTATTGGGATACATAAAAAGAACTGACATCTTAGGTTTTTTTCGTCCCTATGGGCATATTGAACCGCTGCTAAAATGAAAACCAGATTCACACCTTTACGATTCGTATATGGTCTGGAAGCCACTCTACCCATTGAGTGTGACATCCCATCATTGAATCTAGTTGTTGAACTACGTCCTGGTGCTTCACCTAAAGAAGAATGATTTCTTTACTTAGAAAGTCTTGATGAGACTTGCCAAATTGCCGCATTGGTAATTTAGACTCAAAAAAGATGAGTTAAATACCAATATGAGAAAACTGTAACCCCTCATGCATACGGAGAAGGTGACTTGGTCTTATTGTATGATTAAACTAACAATAAATTAGGAGTCGGAAAGTTTGAACCCATGTGGCATGGACCCTATATTGTCAAACACGTATTACAAAAGGGTACATATGAGTTAGTTGATTATGATAGAAATTAGTTGTCTAAGTTGTGCAATGGGCTCTACCTGAAAAATATTATGCTTAATCTTGCATAGATACTTTGTACATTAATGTGTCTTTAATAAGTGTGTTGGGGGTGTGATTTTTTCATTTTCGTAAATTATTTTTCCTCTGCTTACCGCATGTTCCACTTGGTTTGTAGATTTCGTGAACCCTCTTCCTTATGTCAGTTTCGCTGATTGCACTTGTTGTAGTACACGAAACCTATCTTCCGTTGCGTGGGCACTCTTTGCTCTCAATGGCGAGTTAGTGAGTTTACGGGGTATATGTCTAGGAAACACAATTAACAATATAGCAGAATATAGTGTGGTCTCAAACTATTGTCGGAAGCTATTTCTCTTGGTATTAGTGCATTAGTTGTTAAACTTGATTCACAACTCATTGTATTACAATTAAACAAGAATTATTCTGTCAGAAAACTTAACATTTTAAGAATGTATTTGCGTGTTCTTCTCTTAGAAAGAAACTTTGATTACATAACATATCAACACATTCCAAGACATAAAAATACCTTGACAGATGCATTAGCTAACCATGTTTTAGATCAACGTTTGAAACATATGTAAAAACAAAACCATGATACAATAGGAACATTAGGTGAATAAGGTAAAACATGTATATATAGATCGCCATATGGAGTTTCAAAATATTTTTTACATCAAAAATCAAAATTTGTGTTCTTAGACACATGGCTTCTTGAGCCTACATAAGTGAAAAAACAAATAAGATTAAAGACATGTCTATCTGCTGACATGATTCTCATGATAACATGATATAGCCCTAACAACTTGGCTAAACAGTTGACGCAGTGTAGCTGATACCCTCATGGTATTCCTTTGATACCAAAGTGGAACCTCATCAATAGTAGCATAATCTAGATTGCCTCTCGGCAAGGCCTTCGCATTGCGCTCCACCTCGACCATAAGATCGAATCCTTCGACATATGGTGCGGTCCTTGAGATGTTGTGCCATGCTCCTCACTATCAAAGAAACCCTTGGAGGTCTCTTTGGCCCCACATCTGCAAAATATCAAAAGTCTCGATCTCAGTTCACAAAATTAAAAAACATTAAAAAACTTGAAAAACTTAAAAAATAGTTCTTTACTTGAGTCAGTCCATTGCATTCCAGGTGGCAGTGGGAGATCAGGATCTCCTCGGAAATCTGTCCCATCATAGGCCCAACCATCCACCATGATGAGATGCTAACGTAACCATACAAAGAATGCAAGTGGAAAGGACATTTTTTGCCCACCTCCATGACAAGGCATCAATTCTCCCTACCACTATAAATGTGGATAACTGGTCCAGGAGTTTCTACCTACACCTACTGATATCTGAAGAATGGAATATGCTCTAGAAATAACGTCACCAAAATTGATCCATAGCCAAATTTTTTGAGTTTACCTATCTTGCACTTGGTGAGTTGGTCTTTCATATTGACTAGTAGTCCTTCATACCACTTGAACATGGTCAGACTGAGGCAATCCACTACATACTGGAATTGGGATTTCTCGCCTCATGTAGAGCTTGGACCCCGACCATTCAAACTATAGTGTATAGAAATTTTTTAATGGAATATTTGTGATGGTTTTTATGCCTATCTTCCCACTTTTTGTCTTGTGGGAACCATGGCAATGTCTAGCTATTAGCATGTCAATGCTTTCTCCTCCAACACGAGAACTAGACAATTGAACTTGTTTTCCTCTCTTGGATAAACCAACGATAAAGTATATGTCTGCAACTCCTATGTCAAGCTCTTAGTCCCCTATTATAAACATATGATGGTCTACATCCCACCATCCTACCAAGTATTGCAATAACTCCACTTGGGCTCTGATCCCAGGGGTACAAAAGAATTTAAGAAATCCACATGCACGAAGAGCCCATATGCAATTAGGATCATGTGATGCTTGATGATATTTCACTTCATGGCCTCTTTCTTTCCACTCAATAGCCATTTTATCCAATGAATAACCTGTAAAACATCATTGAACATGGCTTAATTAGATTCCATGGAAAAAATTTTGCAAAACAACTAGTAATTTTGAAGATTGGTTGAAAATTTCTAATTCGTGGTGCCAACGTGTCTGTCTCTAATTTTTTTCATGCTTTCAACATGATGGCACTGTTAAGCTTAGGGAGGGCAGCGTGATCCCGATGGGTAAAAGTTGCGCTGGTCGCCCTCTACTCAATTTTTCTTCAAACCCTCCTAGCTACCTATACTATGGGTTGAATTACTTGAAATTACTATGGAATTGTAGAGGAAGGACATATCTCTTACCTGTGACAGATAGTTCGCTGAATGGTGCCCTAGATCGATCAAACTCCTCGCCTAAAGATCAGAGAAATTTAGGGGAAAATGTGCTCTCCAATTCACAAAATGGTAAATTTAATTTTTATATTTGGAGTTTATATAAACTTTTAAAAGTAATTTTACCATTTAAGGAATATCTTTACCTATATTTATATATTTTTCTCGAATCGGTAATGTTTGTTCACATATGTAGCAACATGTTATTACTAATTGGTGATGGTAATTGATTTTGGATGAACTATTGAGTTTTATTTGATCACTTTTTCATACTCATAAAAAATAAATGAAAAATGAACCCCTTTGGAGTCATCTTTCAACTCTTTTTTGACTCTCAAAATATGAAAATATTGCCAAGCACTTGTCTTTTCGAACTCGTAAAAGTAAATGAAAAGACATCTACTCTGTATAAGTTTAACCCTTTTCCAGACTGAGATAGACAAGTTACGAAAACATAATACCTTAGTCGAACATGGCTAAGAGGTTCTCTTGAGTATTGTTTTTTACCTTTTAAGACTTAAGAGGCTATCTATGAAAAGGGACATCTGGAGTTTCCCTTTTGCCTCTTTTTCAAACTCTCTAAACATGAAAAAGATGTCGAGTCACCTCTTCGTCAGACTTGTAAAACTGAAACGGCGAAGGACTTGTCACCATGACGAGACTAAGTTACTCCTTCCTAGGGATCGTTAAAAATATGAGGACAGATTCATTTGAAGGATGAACTTATACGACAAGAATATGGTATCCTCTTCAAGCTTGAGATTAAAAATAAAGAGGTACTCTCTAGAAATAGTGGGGAAAAATGGAAGGAAACATATATCCTATATTTTGTATAAAAGGCAGTGTGTCACTCTTAAACATGACACTTATTTGTATCTAGTGTCAGGTTTGGATTATCCTCACTTCGTCACTTACCTTACTAGGTTTGGGGAATCCATTTGCCTCTTATTTGGTTATATCCTATTGTTGCCATGACCTTTGATCCTATTTTGAGTCAAATGCTGCCAAATTTCAGAGTCGTGTCGCTAATGTGTTCAAGAGAAGTCTAATATGCAATTCAAACCACTTATACCTTGTTTTACTTTTCTACAAAATCCTGAATCACTCATGTCAACTCTGCAAAATCCTATATTTCTTGTCGATGATGTGGGAAACATTATGGGCCTCCTTCAATGGATCACTTCCTATCGACTCCAACTCATTATCTAGGAAGATGGTCTAGAAACTCCCTTTCAAGACCTTGGAGCTTGCATGCCTCAATGGAAGGTTCTTCGCATTCGACAATAGGTTCACATCACCGGCCTTTAATCGAATGATTTTGCAAGTGTTCAACTTCAGCTTCATTTTTCACACTCGTGGATTGTGTTGTTGTACCTTGAGATCCATCATCATAATTAGTGGTTTCTCTTGTGTCTGTTAACGGTTTACATCATTAATTGGTAATCAGGTGGTTTCTACCATGTTCGACTTCAACACATTTATTCACATGGTTAGATTTGTACTTTGGTTAGATCGGGATATAGTTGAACACCCTGGGTTTCATCTGATAGATCTAGGCTATGTGGAGTTATTAAGTATTCATGATTGTACACATGATGCCTTCTATTCAAATGGTTGTGTCCATGTGATGGATCCATGTCGTGGATTCATGTATTATTAGGCATACTTGCATCAGAGATGTCAAATATATTATATTATATCTTATTTGCAGGTCTCTTGATGGTTTTTCTCTAAGTCCTTGCCTTGTCTTGTAAAGAAATTCAACCATCACTTCTCGTTCTACCTTCATGCTTTAGGGGGCATCTGTTATAAAATATTTTGTCACACTCCTTATGTCGTGTGAAGTGTCAAAATTTGTGTCGCTAATGCCCCAAATGTTGTAAAATAATGAAATATATCAGTGTATTCACCATGAAACATGTTCAAAAGCATCCCTAAAGAAAATAAGAAAAATTGCATTGAAGAATTCTGAAGAAACTTGTCAAAAACCTTGCTTTTCAAGTCTAGTGTGTTTTGCATAACTAGTGACCCCTGCTGATCACTTGTTGCTTCATACTCTCCTAGCACTGCCAGCGTGACTTTTATCAGGAAAATTTGTGTTGGTCCTCTTCAGGCAATTTTTCCCAAAATGGAGGAGAAGCTTCTCTTACTAGAAGTCTTGAGAATGATAAGTTGGTTACAGGTGAATGAATATTTGAACGAGACCTCCCATTCTCGGTCCTTGATCCTACTTTCACAGATATTTCCCTTGAGATGTGTAACTTCTCCCTCCTTTCATGGATCCTCAACTCCCTCTCCTTCCCTATAAATGAGATCCCTACTATCCACTAATGGTTGGATAATGATTGGTTGCCTTCCTAGTGTTGAACTATGCCCAATTTCTACCCATTTTTCCAAGGAGAAAGGAGTGCTTGAAGGTTAAGGTCAGGACTTGGAAAATAACCTAAAGGAGGCTTCCAACATCAAGGCTTAAGTGGTTGTAATTCTCCCTTTACCATCTATTAATAATACATTATGTGTTTACTTTCTATAAATGTGTCAATTATTGCTCATTTAGTGTAATACTCCTTGGTCGGCTACATGGTTTATATTGGAATGAATTTTTATATGTATTCGTTTGGTGTCTCCATGTGATCTTCCTTGTAGGTATTCACTCATAACGGTGAAGAGGAGATTGATCTTGGAAATGAAAGAATCAAGGGCAACAACAAACGGATGTTAGCATCAGAGTGAGGTAGGTCATCTATCCTCCTTTGTGTCTTCTGGTATAAACTAGGAAATTTTACATATACTTGTCTTCGTTTGTTGCCAGATCCTCCCATAGGACTAGAGGGATTGTTTCTATCCGTAGAAAGGATTTCCTGCACAACACCTGCTCGATAGGCACTATTTTTCAACAGAACATACATATATAGAGAGTTCTATGGCCCACACATGACTCCAAGATAATTGTAATGGAAGGAAACATGAAGTAGTAGCCGCATTGTCCATTACTTCAAAGAACCACACCACAGATGAAATATTAACCAGACATCAATGCTTAGCTAAAGAGCATGGTCACAATTCCATCAGCCAGGGGTAGTGTGATGTATACCTACCATGACCAAGTTAATTAAGTAAATTTAGATGAAACCCTCAATTAATAAAAGTATTAATTATGAGTGATTAGGGTTTAGAAGGAACCCACCTATAGGAATGGTCGAGACGAAGACACCTCCTACCTACTCAAGGGGTAGAAAATAGAGGAAAAAATTAGGGATTTTACCCAACAATACAAGTTAAAAGAAGGACGAGAACGACGTGATACCTGCAATGAAGTCGGAAGGTGGGATACTAATAGGATGGGTCTCCAAATCCCTTAATTCAATCCTAAATCCATATGTCAAAGAGGAAAACCTGCAATCATTAGTTGTAGTATCATGAACTCCTTGAAAATGAGAGTAGGGTAAAATGATATGAAATGTTAGATGTGATACCTGGTAAATGAAATCCAAACAAAATAACATGAAGTTTTTCTTTCTAGCATCACAAAGCAACCCTGGGAAGCGATGAGGCAACTGAGCCTTGCTAGGGGAGTGAGGTAGTTACATCCGTAACCACCCATATTCCATTACCACCGTTGGATTTTCCAAATAAGTATGGATCATAGATCCTAGGGTTTACATAGATACTCAGGAAAGTTAATCTTGTCAAGCGATGGGTACTGTACAGCTGGCCATCATTAAGGTTCGAATTACCACCAATGCATACAAAATAACTTTTAGAATTTTAACAAGCATATGAATTTGATTAGACCCCGGAGGTGAGTACCTCATTAGTAATATGTGCAAACAAGGGCCACACATAGCCACGATAAGGCCATTAAGGGGTGTATAATTGTTATTCGTTACAACTTTTTACATCACAATCAATGATAATGAAATAAGACAAGGCGATACCTTAGAAAAACCCCAGTGAGACAAGTAAATATTTATCTTAGTTAATCAAATGATTCTTTAGTTTTATTTTTTACGGGGGCATGTTACAAGTGGTATCAGAGTTGAAGGATTCAACACTATAACCTAATTAAAGGAAAAAAGAAGCAAACCATGATGTGTTTCCTAGGGAAAGAGCTGACAATAAACCATAAATGAGACATTGAATAAATTTCTGTGATAGAAGTTAGGGTAATGAGAAGTAAAGAATCCTATCACAAGTACATTAAAATAAAAATTTTGTTCTAGAAGTTAAGTTAAAAGAATATTAATTGAATTATTGATGGGTTATCCTTAACTATTAGAACTGATATGTTGGGTACCTAGGAGAGAAGACCATTGTATGGACAACTTAAGTGTTTATTAGTAAAGGATATTCTGTGATTTTGGGATAGTGACCAGAGAGAAATTTATGAATTGTGACATTAAGGAGTATATGGCTAAACAAAGTAGGAGATACATACATGTAAATGAAAGAAAATATTAAATTCCATTCTGTTAAACAATTATAAAACATCAGATGACTATATTAAGAGAGAAAGTTGGGCATTGCACATAAAATTATCCTAAAAGTTTAGGGCTAATTTCTTAACAAGTATCTCTCATTAATCACAAAAATGAGAAAAATATAACTCGGGTATAAGTAAGTAAAATATGGTAATAATCAGCTGGTATGAGTCAATACAGATTTCATGATTGACAAAAATGAATAGGTGAGGAACTAATAAACCTTTCCATTGGAAAGTATCTTCATGAAAGTAGTCACAATAAAAAAAGGGACTAGTTCCAATAGTGGAATAAATGGCACAAACCATTAGCATCAGGTTGCAAAAGTTAAGTAACTAAGAATCATCCTTGTATAAAAAGAGGGTGAAAGGCAGGAAATAAGTGATCAACTATCATAGAAGGGGACTAGTCTTGGAAAAGAATGAAGTGAGATGTGTAGTTGATATTTTTGAGTGGAAGGTACATAATAACAAAATCTAGGTTGCTCTAAGACATCGAATAAATATGCAAGCATTTCAAAATAATTTTGCAGATACTCAAAGGACAACAAATTTTGAATAAAGTTAGTAAGATTAGAATTAGTTACAAAATGTGGAAATCATCTAGAAGTAAATACAATGACTCTCTAGATGAAGGAAAATAATCTAGAGGATTTTTTGTATTTCTTGTATTTGAGGGATGCAGGGGGAGAATCAAGATTTTGTTTTTATGTGCCATCGACTTACTAGTTCAACCTATAGCTTCCTCATGACTGAAATTGAGACAATTAGAGAATTTTGATTTATTGAAAGGACTGTTCTGATATCTAGTGATTTGATCTAAAGTGGAACAACAAGATAAATAAGAATAAGTGTGAGCTAGACTCTATGAGAAATATAGCATTACTACGAATATATATATATATGTGTGTGCATGTGTGTGTGTGAAATTAATTTCAAATGATATAACCATAGACTACAAGGGATACTTTTCAATTTTGTCATTCTTAATATGATGCTTTTCATTAAATTTCAAAAATAACATAAGTTGGAAAAGATATGGTGTAGGAAATTATGCATACATAGACGTGCACAATAATGGATGCATATATACTTTGAGGAGTCTTTTTTCCTAATGAGACTCGAAGAATTAATGGTAAATTAAAGTAACTATGGAAATGTGGCATATAATGTTAAGCATAACTTACAACTATGATAAAACAATGTTGGTGGTCTATTGGAAGAATTGTTAACCATACCTGATGACATGGAAAGGGAAGCATGCTATCAATCAATTTTACTCTAGATAAGTACTTAAGGGACTTTAATATGGTTTTAAATGACTGAAGTGAAGTCCAGTTAAATGATCAAATTGAAGGAACATATGCTTCCAAATTAATATGTAAAGATAATCACACTAACATGATGTGATAGGAAACTAATAGGCATAGGAGGAAAGGACCACATAGTTGGGGCATATGCAACCCCAGACACCTTAATCAATAACCTATAGAATAAAAAAAATAGGAATGAAAACCCCCAAAAAAGGAATTGTGAGGAACTTATAGATGAGGCATGTCAAATAAGTATGGTTGTAAGAATGAGTGGTATAATTATTTTTCGTTGATATCAACCATGACCATACTGTTGCAAGTTGTGCCCTGAAACTATCATAATGGTATCTTTCCATATTACCTTGAGCTTTTGGCCTCAAGGGGTTTATTGGGAGAGACTGGATGGGAAATAATGAAGAAGGAAAGTAAAAAAATTACAAAACTATGATCGGGATGTTTGCATGAATCCACAGATAAGTAACTGACATGGACATAATTGGGTCCATACGAGTAAGGGAAAAGAACACTAGTAAATGTCCCTGAGCCTTGGTAATGATGTGCTATGACATATTTTATATCATAAATCATAATGTTGTCTAAGGATAGATCATTATTGGTAAGTGATCATGAGATAAGGTAGGGAAATATTATTAAAAGAGGGAAGGAGAGAATAGTAACAAGTATAACTATTGAGTGAATAGTATACAAAGATGACTTGTTATTCCCCTATTCGATAAAATTGTTGTATGTTAACAATTCCATTGGACCTTACATGTTGAAGGTATTAAAATAATTTGTTAACATGCTACATATATATATATATATATATATATATATATATATATATTATATATATATTATATATATATATATATATATATATATTATATATATATATATATATATATATAGATTAGATAGATATCCACATGATTGTATATGTAAGAAAGAATTATATATAAACCTGTAATGGAGGATGACAAGGGATCAAATGGAAGAAATGTGATTCTTGTTTAATATTAAAAGGCAATAGCAAAGCAACTCAAATTGAACCTAACTAAGGTTACTTGGACAAATAGTTAGCAATATCGCTGCCTTGAATAAGTAGAAAAAGGAAAATAGATAAGTACAGTGCAAGTTTACAGTTCTTTGTTGTCCAATACTTTAGGAATTGTGATTAACTATGTTTAAACAGTGAAATGTACTAGGAAACTTTGCAAACTATTTTTTAATTGGAATATTGTTTTTCCCGAAATGGAACTTGTTATGTAGACTAAGAGGTAAATAATTACCACTAGAATTACTATACAATACTATAAAATTGTTACTGCATTTCAATCGATAGTTATTTTTCCTAAGTTTCTTATCTGAAATAAAAGAGGTGAATTGATAATAGTGGAATCATGTTGTAGCTATGTAAGACTAGGGTTACTTCTTGGGAAAATTCGGATTAGCAACAACCTAGGAACAATCCCTTAGCTTCACAGAACTATAGTATGAGATTCAATAAATGATGAAAAGACAATTGTTGATACAAGAAGACGTGTAATGATTACTGTTAATTGTTGATTGTATATGAACATTGAAATAAGATTAAATGAATTAGGTATGTAACCCTTCACTGCAAGCGAATGAAGAAAAGAACTGCAATTGTTCTATATCAACTAAAAATTTCTAAGGTGGAACTATCAGTAGTGTCATAAATATTAAACAAAAGACTCTTAGTTCAAAAGACAAATAATATTACATATGTTTTAAGATAAAAATAAAAAATAATGAATTTAGTTCAAAAAAAGGTTCAAAACAATTCCCATTTGCAAGACTATATACATCAAATAAACATTATACCAAGTCACAACATATATGTAAATTGTACTCGACGATGTACATAACCAAGATTATAGTTTTAATAGAAGATCATAATAATATTCAAGAGGAATATATACTTGTTGTCTACTACCAAAAGAGAGAAGGGTTGTGGAACATAAACAACATTTCCATTAAAATCTAGAGTAAATGATTTTTGAAATATTATTATTACTGAGCTAGTAATGTTGATGGGATGGGTACCTTCACGGTCCAAAATGTGTAGTGAGACCACATAATGGGGCCCTTGTCGTTCAACATAACCATTGGGTAAGTAAAAAGAGAATTATTACTATTATTAACTTATAAAGACTTTTCTAACTCTTATTGAGTGCAAGTTGTTAATCCATGTTGGGTTGTGATGCATAATGTTGACCCTTGCAAGGTACATAACTAACAACTGAAGATACTTGCGATAAAGTATATATATAATATATATATATATTATATATATATATATATATTTATATTAATATATATATATATCCAATTACAATCGTACGGAACTAATTAGTGTTGTAATGAATCTGGATGTAGGTTGAATTGGATGGAGTATTCTTGATCAAGCTTCTGCGCATTCTCGATCAAAGAGAAAACTATGCTATGAAAGAAAGAAATTTCCAAAGTTAAGTGTCCTGAAAGCACTATAGTTGGTAGAGACTACCTGGGAAGATGAAGATTTTGTGCATGAGGCACATACAAATTCTATTGCAGGAGACAGGAAAACATTGAGGATGGTGTTTCGCTCAAGGGGGGAAGATGTAATACCCCTTAGTGAAAAATAAATATGGGATTTAATTTTACAAAACAATTTGGCAGTCTGCTTGACATGGACAGATAATAGCCTAAATGTTTATTTGTTTTATTTTTATTAATTGAAATTGGTTATGGTTTACCAAATTATTGAAGGAAAAGATGTTAAGCAAGAGTCTTACTTCCAAATAGTTATGAGGAAGTTACTCCTCTCCATACAGATAAATTATCTCTACTAGTGAAAAGGGAGCCAAGAGAGGGAAGAAAGGGTGAGGCAATTTGTTACCTAAAGACTTGGAAATTGGTTGGAGGAGGTACAAGAGAGGGTATGAAACTATTTCATCATAGGACGCTATGGAGGAAGAGCAAGACGTTGCTAGAGAAAGGGATTCTTGAGTTGGTTGGGGCAAGTGGAATTCGCCATTTGACTTGTACTGTCTAAGACAAACCTAGATATACCTGGTGTGGTTTGAAAGTTTTAGGTGGAACTGTTTCAGTACCTTCCTAAGGAACTGTTATGGAAGTAGAATGGCTCGGGGTGGGGAGGGAGAGTATTGTTAAAGGTAACCAGAACTCATTGGTCAGGTGTTGCAATCTTTTCTCCTCGGTAATTTGGTGGTGGCCTAAACCTAAAGGAAACTAAGTATTTTATACGATTGATTTCTTGAACATAAAATGGTTTTCAGTGTTTACGACGGTGTAAATAATCTATATAAGATTGTGTTATGAATTTGTATAGTGTAATGAGGGGATACACTATAAAATATTTTATAATTTTGACCGAATAACTGAAAGAAACCAAACAATTACAAAAAATGATAGGTAACCTAGTTTATCATTGGTTATGTGTTTCTTAATAATTGTATATTTGTTTTTATGTGAATGGGAAAGCTTGAAAAATAATAAATGTAGAAACTTGGAAAAATTAAGTTTGAATCTAGGTTAGCAAAAAGCCAAGCCGATTGTTCGACAACCTAATCTAGTAGTCCTAGGGTTTAGGAGAAGTAGTAATTGGAGGGTTCTCAACAAGCTCAACCAAAATTTACAATTACCTGAAAAATATTCATATATATACATATATAATTTCCATTAAAGTAATAGAGAAAAGCTTCAAAAAAAAATTAAGAATAAGATCTATGATACTATAAAAGACTGAGAATGTTAATTTGTTCCGACAAATTTAATTAAGGAAGTGGATACAAACCTTGTAGCCTGTCCATAGAAAAACATGTAAAAAAAAAAAAAAAAATCTTCACATCGTTGGGCATCTAAAATTAAAGAGTATCATCTACAACAAGCAAGAAATGGTCTTTCTCTCTAGACCCTCATAGAGTCTTAACAAGCATTCACACTATTTCCAGTGATCAACTACTTAAATATCATGAATATCACATATTAATGGATTTCAAGAAAATTTCCCAACAATCCATGAAGGTGTTTAGTGTAATGTCAATGAAAGTTCTCAACAAAGTGACATCCAATGGGGTTTGAATACCCTCGTGTGTTAACAATACTTTTTATTACATACTGTATCGAAATAAATGAACAATGTGGGTCATATTATTGGCTACTGAAATCATTCATAAATTCAACTAGAAAATAAATTATTGGATTAAAATACTACAACCAAGCAATTGTGGACACATGACTATACGAAAGAGGCAAAAAGTTTCCATCCCATTCTACGGATGAAATCTTATCAGGAAAAAAATAGATACGTGTCGAGCACATAACAATGTTTGAGCTGGGAACTTCAAATAAATTACAAAATCAGGCGGGTCACAATACCAAACATTCAAGCACAAATGCACGTCGATAAGGGAGTTAACATAACTAATAAATATGGATAAAGTTTTATTTAATGATTAAACAATGCAATACAACTGTAACACCACTAAAGAGGTTCTAGCCATATATATTTGTTTTGCCAAGACTTTGACTGACACCCTAGTCGGTAGGCACTATTTTATAAACAAAACATACATATACAGAGAGTTGTGTGGCCAATACATGACTCCAAGACAATTATAACAGAAGGGAACATGAAGCAGTAGCCACATTGTCCAACACCTGGAAGGACCACACTGCATATGAAATATTAACCAGAAATCAATGGTTAGCTGAAGAGCATTGTCACAATTCCATCAGTGAGGGGTAGTGTGATGCATAAGTACCATAACCAAGATAATTTTGTAAATTTAGGTGAAACCCTCAACTAATAAAAGTATGAATTACGAGTGATTAGGGTTTAGAAGGAACCCACCCATGGGAATGGTTGAGACAAAGAATCCTTCTACTTGCTTAAGGGGCAGAAAACATATGGAAACCTTATCGACTTTTCCCAACAAGACAAGTTAAAAGAAGGACAGGAACTTTGTGATACCTGCAATGCATTCGGAAGATGGGCTGCTAATAGGATGAGTCACCTAATCCCATAATTCAATCATGACTCCATCTGTCGAAGAGGAAAACCTACAAGCATTGGTTGTAGTCTCATGAACTCCTTGACAATGAGAGTAGGGTAGAATTGTATGAAACTTTAGATGTGATACTTGGTAAATGCAAGTCAAATAAAGTAACATGAATTTTTTTCTTTCTAGTGTCACATAGCAACCCTGGGAAGTGATGAGGAAACTAAGCCTGGGATGCATCAAGGGAGTGAGGCGGTTACATCCACAACCAACCATATTTCATCACCACTGTTGGATTTTCCAAACGAGTATGGACCCTAGATCCTAGGCTTTGCATAAAGACCCAATTGGTGGGTACTATACAACTGGCCGTCGTGAAGGTTCGAATTGGCAGCAATGCATACAACATAACTTCTATAATTTTAACAAGCATACGAATTTCATTAGACCCTGGAGGTGACTTATCTCAGTAGTACTATGTGCCAACAAGGGTCACACGTAGCCACAATAAGGCCATTAAGGGGTGTATAATGGTTATTCATTACAAATTTTTACATCATTGTCAATGATAATGAAATAAGTCAAGGCGAGACCTTAGAACAACCCTAGTGAGACAAGTTAATACTTCTCTTAGTTAATCAAATGCTTTTTTTATGGCGGCATGTTACATTACTTGAACCAACAATAATAATAATAATAATAATAATTTTTTATTATATTATATTATTTTAAATATTATTTTTATTTAAAATGATGAATTATAATTAAGGTTTATTTGGGATAAAAAGGGCCAAGAAGATGATATTTTCTGAAATTCTTTAAAAAATATTTTAAAGTAAAAAAATGTTAAAATGTTTCAAATGAACTTCGTTTTTTGTTTTTTGTTTTGTTTTTTAAGTTAAAGAAAAATATTAAATATACTGACAAGATAACATTTTAAAAATTAATTGTTTTCCTATATTATTTTACTCCCTGCTGGCTAACCATTATGTAGAGGTAGCGTATGAGGAGATGGAGAGGTGAAGGAGGTGGTCAATGCCCCCGGGTCGAAACTGAGACCATTAGCATGCTCAAGAGGCCGTGGTCTCCTTCTATTTGACCATCCCTAAAGATGTTCATAATGGGATGCACAATTTAGAAGTAATGGCAGCCAAAGACAAAGACCGACCGACTCATAACTTTTGGAGGAATTTGGGAAATTGATCGTGGTCACAACAAGGGCCGCAAGACGCAGTATCTCCATGCACTATTCTTGTATTGGAAAATTAAAACTTTGACGGGAAAAATACTGATGGAAAGGTAGGAAAATCAATATAGTATCGTTGGACACCTTGTTGATGTGAAATGTGAGCAATGAAACATGTGATTCCATATGGAGAGGATGGATGCCTCGCTGGCCAAGATTGAGGGTCACATTTTGTGTAT
>APFE030237227.1:9499-27767 GCA_000404065.3 Pinus taeda
ATAAATATTTAAGACTTTTGTATTATTAAGAATAAAATTAATATATTGGTTTTTCTTAAATTGATATATGTTGTTTTGTGATTTGATTAATTTTTAATGTTAAATTAAAAAATAAAATAATTAAATATATTTATTAGGGCAAGAAGTTAAATTATGAAAAGGGTTATTTAGTTTTATACATGGAATTAGTGTTAGGACTAAATGTGACTTGAAAATATATAATTTCATTGTCACAATTTTAATGATAACAAGGAGGGGATTGGAGGAGGGCTTCTGAACGAAACAACCGTGATGGAGAATGACTGAATGGAATGGCTGAAGGGTACGGGGTACTGCACCCGTCAGTCACCTGACCTGTAGCTACCCCCTCAGCGCCTCGGAACCCACCCTACTCTTTTTACCTCCTCACTTTTACAGATCCGGGGTTTTTATTTTGTTTTGTTTTTCGCTGAGGAGGGCTACAAGCTCACAGGTCGCTCTTTGTTCTACATTCTACCAGAGATTTTTTTTTTCCTGTTACTCTCACCTAGCACCAGACCTTGCTCCCCGGGGTTTTCGCTCTACAGTTATCGTTTCTTTTCCTGTCGGTGCCAGTTTTCCATCGACCAGCTTGTTCGAGGCATTTAGCCCATATTCTAGTGCAGCTGTTGGCATGGATATTGACGTTGTTGATTATTCGGAGGATTCGCTGGAGGAAGGCTCCATCTAGCAGTCCATGGATGTCGCCTCTAAAGGTATGTTAAATTTCAGCGAAGGGTTTTCTGGTAATTTCGAAGTTTTTCCACAGCCCTCAGATCCTGTCATACCGCCTCTATGCTGCCGGAGGAACCCTCGTCTTGGTCGCCTTTCTCTTCACCGTCCTTGGCTACCCTGGGCTTTCTCTCTGATTGTATCATCCCATCCCCTGATTTCGCGGGCCCGTCATCCGCACCGTCGGCCCTCTCGTCAGTGCCTTTGATAGAAGCCCTTTCTGCTGCACCCCCAACTGTTGACCCCAACTCGTCCCCTGCTCGTGCTATCCCCTCGGGTTGTTTCTCCCTTATTCCCCCTCTTTCTGAGGCCATCCCTAATTTTCCCTCTAACCCTAGCCCCTCTTTCGAGGCTCCGGAAGTAGCGAGGGTTCCTGTAAACCCCAATATCCCGACGACCCGACCCCTGAAAAACAAAAGTGCTTTAAGTCTTGGGCCACAGACGTCATTCTTCAGCTTGAAGAGGATATCCAATGGGGGGACATGATGGATTATGCTGACAGGGCTTTGTTGGGTAGAATCAGAGACAGAAGCTATTCGGCAGCCCGTTTGAAGACATGGGCTTCAAAAATTTGGAGTCATCACCTAGTGGACATCCCTTTTGTCCAAACTTTTGTAAAGGGATGGTTTGCGTTGCGATTTGCAAGGGTCGACCACACAAGTTGGGTCCTCTCATCTTTTTGGCATTTTGAACATGCTACAGTGCTCCTTAAGCGTTGGACGCCTCTTTTCGACCCTGAGACTGAGCAAATTGGTGTTGGCCCTATCTGGATCAGGATTCCCGGCCCGCCATTGCAATACTGGTCTCAGGACATCTTCAGAAGGATTGGGAATTCCTTGGGCACTTTCATGGAGTACGATAAATCTTACCAGACCACTGGTATGATGGCATATGCAAGAATTCTTGTTCATTTGGACACTAGAGGAGGCCTTCAGGAACACATCACGATTCAGTGGAGATCCTCTTCGCGCAAACAGTTGCTTGACTATGAAGGCATCCCCTATCGCTGCAGAAGATGTCATCAGGTGGGTCATATTTACAGGGCATGCCCCCTCCTAAGGAAACACAAACAGGGCACTCAAGATATGGAGTTGGACCCCCTTGCAGAATAGCCTCCTCCTCTTGCAGCAGAGACCCAAACAGCAGAACAAATCAAGACATCGAATACTGTAGAAGCGCCTCTTGCACCTACTCAGAAGAAGCAAGGCAAAACTTCTATTCAGCCTCCCTCTCCTCCTTTGACACGCTCCAGGGCTGCGAAGGGTGATGTCTTCTCATCGGGTATGTCTCTTTTTTCTAATGTTTCTGCATCACATCTTTCAGCATCTCATTCATCTCTCTCTTCTCATTTGCACCATCATTCTTTGGTTTCCCCTTCCCCTCTCTGCTCTGCCCCCTTTCGGGCCTCCAGGGACCCCCTTTCCCCCCCCTGGCAAGGCAATCTTATATGTCCTGCTCCCTCCCTGTGCCTCATCCCATTTTCACCTCCTGCTCCCTTTCCACTATCTTGATCCCCTTTCATCTGCCTCCCTCCCCCCTTTGTAAATTCTAGCCCTAAAGAGACTCTTCCTGACCGATCTGGTCGATTTGATCTTCTTACAAGAAACTCTATGTATGTCTATCTTGATCATCCCCTTACTGCAATCATGGATGGCGGGCTGGACATTTCATGCTCTAGATGTATCTGGGAGATCTGGGGGTGTTGCAATTGGTTTTCAGAACCGGACAATTGATCTAAGAAATATCTAGGGTGGAGGAGGATTCATTGGAGCTGACATCTATTTTAAGGCCTTGGAGACCGAAATCAGAGTTATAAATGTCTATGGTCCCTGCCAAAACAGGGAGATATTTTGGAGAAGGCTATTTAGCAACTCTCTCCTGCAAGCAGACAACATTATCCTCGGTGAGGATCTAAATTTCTCCTTGGGATTCATGGAATCTTGGGGCCATATGGCTCAGATACACCCGCTATCTGATGTTTTTGTGAACATGCTGGAGGATCACCACTGGATTAACATCCCATCTGCCAAGATCCAATACACCTAGAAAAACAACCGTACTGGAGAACAAAGTTTGGCTAGGAGATTGGACCATTTCCTCATTAAGGAAGCCTTTCATGTCCATCACCCCCATATGAAGCAATGGGTTGGCACTGGAGGAATGTCGGATCATTGTCCTATATATCTAGAGCTGGATGATTGCTCACATAATATCAAAGCTCCTTTCAAATTCAATTCAACTTGGCTCAGTGACCCCTCCTATATCAAATTGATCACTGAATTTTGGCAATCCCATCTGATCTCAAACGAGGAAGACCCTGCAAGGGGATTTGTACACAATCTAAAGGAATTAAAGGGCATTTCTAGAGATTGGGCGCACAAGAAGAGGGAGCAGGACGACATTAGTTTAAGACAAGTGGAACAGGCCATCTCAGCCATTGAAGAAAATTCTGAGGGCACCTTCACCTCGCTGGAGCAAAAAGAGCACAGCCCTTTCCTCATCAAACAAAGATCCCAAATTCTTAAAGACAGAGAGGAAAGTTGGAGATTCAGGAGCAGAGCGATTTGGCCACATGAAGGAGATGAAAACACAAAGTTTTACCATAAGTTTGCAAATGGACGAAAGGCTATAAACATTATATGGGAGCTCCAGAATGAACAAGGACAAGTGGTTAAAACTTCCAAAGAGTTGGCTTCCTTAGCTATCTCACATTATAAAGGATTTATAAGGCCCCTGAGGGAGCCAACATACTGGAGATCATGTGTACAACAAAACTATATCCTCATTTTGTTGAGTTGGAGGAAGCGGAAGAGCTTTCCAAGGAAGTATCTCTGGGGGAACTTGAGGCCACCATCAAAGGTTTCCAAAAAGACAAGAGCCCGGGCCCAGATGGTTGGACCATAGAATTTTACATCGCTTTCTTCGACATTCTGGGGCATGATTTGCTAAAGGTGTTGGAGGAGTACTAAATATCTGGGAGGATGTCTTCAGCAATCAAATCTACGTTCATTTCCCTCATTCCCAAGTTCGATAAGCCCTCATCCTTTAATGATTTCCATCTTATTTCTTTGTGCAACTACCTTTATAAAATAATGGCCAAAATCATTGCCAACAAACTTAAGCCCATCCTTTCGACCCATATCTCCCCTGAGCAATTTGCTTTTCTCTAGCATCGTCAAATTCATGAAGCCATTGGAAATGCACAAGAACTTCTTCACTCTATGCACTTAAGGAACCTGAAAGGAATGATCCTTAAAATTGATTTATCTAAGGCTTTTGATAAGGCAAATTGGCTATACATTCGTCTGTTGCTTACTCATCTGGGTTTTCCTTATATATATATCAAATGGATCATGAGTTGTATTGCCAATGTCTCATATAGTGTTCTTCTAAATGGTGCCCCTACCCCGTTCTTCTCAGCTGAGCGGGGACTAAAGCAGGTGTGCCCTCTCTCCCTCCTACTCTTCCTCCTCATTATGGAAGGCCTAAGCAAAATTATAAGTGTTGAACATAAAAGGGGCAGAATAGTGGGGATTAAGATCATGGACAACTGTTTTTTAACCCACTTACTATTTGTGGACGATGTCCTCATCTTCTTGAATGGAAGTATTGGAGACACAACTACCCTACATAATGTTTTTGGTCTCTTTCAGAAGGCTACAAGTATGGTCATCAACGTTCACAAATCCACTTTGACAGCAGCTAGTTGTTCTCAGAATGAAGTGCAATTTTCTCTGCGTCGATTTCCATTTACCCTCCACACTCTTGAGGATGGGCTGAAATATCTGGGTTTCAGGTTGAAACCCCAGGGATACAAAATAGTTGATTGGACCTGGCTCATCTCAAAGGTTGAGAAACGTCTGAACATATGGTACCAGAGATACCTTTCAAGAGCGGGTAGGCTTGTCCTCATTAAAGCGGTCCTAGAAGTGACCCCTGTGTACTGGATGACTTTGGCATGGATCCCTAGAGGTATTCTAGCAAGATTACAAAATATTTGCAGCAGATTTTTGTGGAAAGGCAACAAACAAGGGAACCTTTTTGCATGGGTAAAATGGGATACTATTGCAAGGCCCAAGAAATGTGGGGGGGGGGTGGGGGGGGGGTTGGGCATAAAAAAATTGGACATCTTTGCCAAAGCATTAGCCTCGAAACTGGGTCGGCAGCTAATTACGTCTCATAGTCTCTGGACCAAGGTCGCACATGCAAAATACATCTCCCCTTTAAATATGATGGATTGGATCTGGCAGGACCATAGGAACAACAACAACAACTCCGTCATCTGGAAGGTAGTGTTAAACTCTATCTCCCTCATTCAAGATGGTCTAACGTGGAGAATTCATGATGGTAATGCAGTTCGTATCGGTGTTGATCCCTGGATAGGTTGCGGTAATGCCCATAAACTACTAGCTGAAGTGATTGGTCTTTTATCTGATCAAGGTTATACTCATATTGTTCATATAGCTGATCCATTAAACACTTATCTTTTTCAACAGGCCTGGAAATCGGCCCTTGACATTCAGCTTCCAGCATAATGGCATCAGGCCTGGCTTGACTTTATAGAGGCTCTTACTCAAGCACATGTTCGGTTATCAGAGGGAGAGGATGAAATCGTGTGGGCCTATGCAAAACATGGGAGATATTCACCTAAGGATGGGTATCTGAAGCTTATGGACTTTGCAAAACCTGATCATATTGAGCCTTGGTGGAAAGCTCTCTGGAAACTATAATTTGCTCCTAGATCACACTTGCTCATGTGGTCCATTCTTTTCAACAAAATCCCGACAAGACTAAATTTGATGAAGAGATCCTTTCACGGACCATTTTGGTGTCACCTTTGCAGAAGCAGTGAAGAAAGTACTGAATACCTCTTTCTTGACTGCCCTATCATTACAGATCAATGGAACATCATCTCTACTCATTACCCCTCCTTTCAAGCCTGGCGGGGGAGAAATTTATCTGAGGCTTGGAACAACTGGCTCAACAGACACAGAGGAAAGGACAAGAACATGCCATTATTGATGTGCTAGGCTTTCTGGACAGCTAGGAACCAAGCTATTTTTTATGACAAGGAACCCCACTGGCTTTCTATACGATCCAGGGTGATAGAAGATTTTGATCAATTGCCTGATGAAGAATCTAACCCTCCCTCTAGGAATATTCAACCAGAGCATATTGATAAATCAATCCCTTGGGCCTATTTTGATGGATCAGCCCAAGAGGGGGGTTGTGTGGGGGGGGAGGGGGGTGCTGGGGGGGGGGGGAATTCTATTCCTGAACGAATCCCATTGCTACAAAATCCAAATGAATCTGAGAAGAGGCACAAACAATTATGCTGAGCTTGTCACCGCCAAACACCTCCTCCCCTTTGCTCTTGAAAAACACTATACTCATCTCCAACTATTTGGGGATAACAAATTAGTTTGCAATTGGTTAGATAGAACATCTCATTGCTTTGCATTCTCATTGAGGCACATTTTGGCTGAGGCTCGCAGACTTATATCATCCTTTGATACTTTTGCCTATCATCACATTTTCAGGGAGCGCAACACAAGGGCAGACTTCCTATCAAAGGAGGCAGCGCACCAGCAGGAAGAGGACTGGTTAATTCAAGAAGAAATTGATGGAACTTTCCATCAGTATTATCACAAACCTTTCATCGATCTTCATATGCCATAGGGGATATAAGCACACTGTTTATATTTTTTGTCTCTCTAGTATTATGTATGCTGTTTTAATTTGAACATATAGTCCTGCAAAGTTCTCTTTCCAAAGAGATAGTTTACTCTTTTGAAGGTTTATAGCTAAAATTGTTAAGTGATAGTTCATTTTTGAGATTTTCAAATGTACTCCCTGCGTGGAGATCAAGTTTTCTTGTTTTTTGTTAAACAGATGGTGAGGCCAACTAGCCTCAATATGCATATGCTACGGCATCTACAAAATGTAATTTCTTATCATTAATAGAAATTACGACTTTTTCCAAGGGAAGAAAAATTATATAATATAATAATATATATAATAATAATACTTTAATGATAATAATAGAAGATATTGACTCTATTATAAATAATATATAGGGGAAAATTACCTTGTTGTTTTGGTGTAAGATCTAAAACTATTTTTAAATAGCTAAGAACTTGTTTTTTTAGGTGTAAGGAAATAAGGTAACAACCCAAAACTCCAAGACATCTAGCAAGAGTGAAATTCTATCCTAATAAAGACCACCAATGGATTCTTTTTAATGGCATAGTCATTTTGAATAATGTTGATGAGTCAACCCACATTTGTGAATAACAACCAACAATGGTTTGTCTTAACTTCTAATTGAGGGCAGAGTTATGATAAATCTTTCTTTTATATATGTATTTATATAAATATATATATATTATATTATATATATAATATATATATATATTATATATATATATATAACTTGATGGGTTAGTTCAGGTGGTTAAATGGTTTTAGCTTTATTAAGAGGTTTTCAGTTATATCTCCATGTTGTGTACTTCACTTAGCGTCTCTATTGAACTAAGTGTTATAATCAACCCCAAGAAATTTATATTAGGTACCATCATAAAATTCTAGGGAAGCGCTAAAAATTTCTTTACTATATTTTCTTTGGGAAAAAAAATAAAATCTAAAAATCAACCCAATTCCTTAAACTATCTACCCAATACATATTATTGAAAGGGAATCCATAACCTAATTGAGTCACTTAAACTGACTAACTATTATTTTTGGTGATTAAACTTATGCCCTCCATCTAGATAGTTCAATGCATAAAGAGATTTTGCAAAGTTTAAAATTATGGTGCATAAACCCTTTGTTAAAAAAAATTAAAACTTTTCCTATAATTGTGTGGCCAAAAATATAAGTTTATTTGAGAATTGATTTATTATTTATTTAATGTGTTGTGTTGTTTAATGTAAATGTATACTTAATCATTTTCCTTGAACATGAAGGGAAAGAGTTAAGACATAGAAAGAGTTAAAAGACAAGGTATAGATGAGGCGATGAAACAATCTATTACTTGGACTTACTTCGATGACGCTAATAAAAAAGACCCTTGAGTTTAAGGATCAATTATGATATTTTCAAATTCAAAGTAGTTCTTAACACAGAATCCAATAATACTAACCGGATGGATGTTCGTCGTCGTTGAAAAACAAAATTGACAAACTTCAATTTATTTGGAAAGTCAATAAATGTGATAAATTAGATAAAAGGTTTATATAGTTTCCAAACCGAAAATTTTAATGTTCTCTTTTCAAACATATATTATAGGGAAAGGAATGAAACACATTTTCATTTGCAAATGGATTATGGTGTATGGCATATTAAAGAGATAAAAGGTACATAGGTTATGGAATACTTTCATTTTTATTTTGGATTATTTTTTAGGAGTTTAGTTGTGTTTTTTATAATTTTTTAATTATAGAAAGTTGAAGTTGATATAGTATTTTTTTGGATTTGTTATATTTTTTTTAATTTAGTTATTTATAAATTTAAATAATATAAGAAAATGTAATTATATGTATTTTTTTCAGGGAATGGTTGTGAATTAGTTGATAGTTAATTTTTATTATTTTGATGACGATGAAATGTTTAATGTAGTTTTATTTTTTTTAATAAATTTATAATTTTTATTTAGGTAAAAAATAATTAATCTTAAAAATAATGAAGAAAAAATCTTAAAAACAATCTAAAAAATAAAAATAATCTACAATTATACATAAAAACTAAAAGACATAGGCATTAGCTAAAAAACTAGCATAATTAGATGAGTTATTATGCGCAGTTGAGAGCTTCGAATTACAAGCAAGAGGTTTGAGGTCAAATCCCCAAGTTGGCTACTTCTATGAATAGTGTAGGCCTCACTTGATGTCCTTATCAGGTTAGAACGCAAAAACCATAATCGATGGGCTTATCTTGGGCACCATCCTCAAAATGAGGGAAGATGCCAAGTGGGTTCCCTAGGATGTGCATTTCATTGAAAAAAACAACACGTGCCCAAGTAGAGGAAAGGGAATGTCAAAGTGAATTAAGGAAAATAACAATAGAAATGTTTTGGATGGTTCATGTTGTAAAATCTCATCTTTCTAGACAAGCAACTCAATCAATACACCCAAAACAAAATACAACAAATAAATTCAACCAATATAACAAATTTGTTTATTAATACCATTGTAGAATCCCTTCCTCCTAAACAAATAACTCAACAATCATACCACAAGCAAAAATACCACAACAAAAACACTCAACCAATATATTTTGATCTGTTTTATTAATCTGAACTAGAATTATATGCTGGAGCAGTCTTTTGAGTTACAAAAATATATTTCTGGAAGCCCATAAATAGCCATGGCTAATGGCACGATTTGTTGGGAAAATAGGAGATGATGACAATGTTCAAATTCACCCTTACATTGTTGCAAATTACTATACTAGAGTAGATTTGGTGGTTGGTTTGACCCTCACTTCTAAAGTCACGACCCAACAAATGATGTCTTGAACTACTAAGAAAAAAATGGTGTTGGATACGGAACAAAACTCTAGGTTGCAATTACCCGCAAAATAATACCCTCAACTTGCTAATAATAATTGGTATGGCCTCCTCAAGTGATCTCACACTTTGGCAATGAGTGAATTGGCCCACTTTTTCCCCCACAAATTGCAGATGGAAAATATGACCTCCAAAAATCCCACCATCTCTAGCTCTACCAAGACCTGGAAATGAGATGAATTTTCAACAATAAATATCGATGAAAGATATGAGTGATCTTTCCTTTTGATTAGCTAGGGGGGATTTGTTTCAGCGCTGAAACCAATTTGCTCAAGGTTTCACCCTTATCACTCCAAAGCCACAAGAGCTCTCCATATCGATATGAAGAAATGATTATGCATTCCCAAAGAGTGAGCTCCGATCTTTCTTTTATAACTTCTTTGTTTTTTAACTTTTTGATTAAATCAATGTCATCTTCACATGTTTCTTTTTCACCCAAATGACATTTAAATAATATTAATTGATCCCATTTTTGACTGACTATAGCCTACGAGAATCAAATCAACCTCATTTTGATATGATCATCAAGCATATTCTTCTATCTCTCTTCTTTGGATTGGCTTCTACAAGTTTGAGTTTGGTTCGTATAGGTCTGAAATTGCAAGGTCCGAGCTCACACGTGCAAGAGCAAGAAATTAATCTGGAGCTGCAGAGTTGGAATGAGAAAATGTCGGCTACAATCGCTCGCTTGATAGGGTTCTCTCTACGATTGAGGGGCTACAACTTCACTTATGATTATTAGGTCCCTACGACTGTGACCTAAGATATTTTTGACCATTGACCGTAGACTTTGACCTTTGATTGCAGGCTTGGAGACTTTAACTTTGATCATATTTTTCTATTGGGCTCATCTCTTGGATATTGTTTGGTTGGTTTTGTTCGATAGTCAAAGGATTGACTTTGACTTTTGATTGGTGAATTGGAACATTGTATTCTCTCTTCGCTGAACATTTTATGACGATCTAATACGAAGAAGAATTTGAAAAGGTTTTCCCCCTTGTGGGGTTTTCCCCTATTATTTGACCAATCCTGGTGTCTCTTGTTATTTCTCTTAATTATATTCTCTTGTACATTATATTTACTATTCTATCTAAAATTATTATTAATAATTGGAAGATCAAATTATCTAAAAAGATTGCTAATTGAAGATAAGAATTGGGCTAAAGTGATTGTAACAACATAGAATGGTGGAAAATTAACATGGTATCAGAGCGAAGGTAAAGACAAGCCCAAAGAGACAAGAGAAATCATTTTTTAAAGAAGTTGAAGGAGCATATTTGATTTGGTCAAGATATCTACCTCTTACTTCAAGGATTTTGAGAAGTTGGTGACTCATCAAACTTGGCTGCTTGGAAGATCAGGTTGGAAGTAATATTGGATGGAAATGATATCTTGGAATATGTGCAAGGAAAGGTACTCGAGCCTCTAGCGAATGCTTCCATTGCTATCAAATCCAAGTACAAGAAAAGTGAGCTCAAAGCCAAGGAAATTCTCATTGATGGTTTGCAAGACCATTTACTTGTTTACGTTGGTAGCATAAAGAAGTCTAAGGATATCTATGACAAGTCGTTCGGGATGTATGAAGTCAACAACATAAATCACATCCTCTCCTTGAAAAATTAACCCAAATAGATGAATATGAACATGGGGGAATCCATGCAATCCTATATAATGAGAGTATCCCGCCTTAGGGATCAATTGCAATATGTTGGTGAACAAATATTTGACAGATAGCTGGTGGTGGTGACTCTTCAATGTATTCCTCCTATTTGGGACACCTTCATTACTAATATAAGAAAAAATAGCGTTCTTCCGACATTTGATGAGCTTGTTGGTAAATGCACCCAAGAGGAGGCCAGGATGATTGCTAGAGGAAGAATTCAAAAGCATGAAGAAGGAGATCCCTTTGCATTTGTTTCTCAAGACAAGAAGAGGAAAGGAAGAGAAATACCACCTGGTTCAAGAAGGCATCCCCCTTATTCAAAGGAATCCAAGAGAAGAGGAAGTATAATTGAATGCTTTAACTGTCACAAGCATCGTCACTATGCTCAAGATTGCTCGAAAAAGAGAAATGATTCAAGATCCAACTACAATAACAATCGAGACTTCAACAACAATAGGTTCAATGATCAAAGAAGAATAAATGATAGAATAAGAAGGGATGATAGAAGAAGAAGAGGGACTCTGGATGATTAAGAAGAAGGCCATCATCCTCAAAAGAGGTCAAGGAACTCCATGTATGAAAATAATTCAACTGCTAGTCAAACTGAATATATTCTTATTTCTGCTCTTTCTTGTTCTTCCCCTCTAGATTCATATGATAGTTGGTTGGTAGATAGTGGGGCTTCTTGACATTTATATGGGTACAAGGAAGTCCTCTCTAACTTGGTTGAGAGGGAGACTGATTTGAAAATCATCCTTAGAGATAACTCTATTCATCTTGTGAAGGGTTTTAGTTCATTAAATTCCATTTCGACTCTGGTGAATCTCTTCTTCTTCATGATGTTATGTATGTTCTGGGACTAAAGAAGAAATTGGTATCTATATCTTCTTTGGAAGACAAAGGGATGAGAGTATATTTCATCAAAGAAAAATTCCACACATGGCCTATGGAATTACACATGAGAGATGCTTTTACCTTGGGATTTGTTATCACATTAACTCTGTTTAAAAAAAAAACAGAAAATGTTGACAGTTTAAGTGTTAGCATTTTAGTTGTAATAAATAGGGAAATCACCAATAGAGGATCTATCAGTGCTTTAAGTGTTTTGGTTATGTTTTCTGAAGAAATTCGTTGACAATGAGTTTATCAGCGTTTTCGATAAAATTGGCTAGTTAAAACTTTGTTTTTCCTATACAACATAGTAATTTCGGGCACGCTTTCCAGACAAATAAGGACAAATTTTAGGAACCTAAAAGAGGATTTTGTCCACAAGAGACCCATTTAGAAAAATCTCTCTTGGTTTACTAACAGGTGTTATGGTTTGAAATATTTGAAAGGTTTTTTTTAGGATTTTGTAATCCTATTTTAGTAATTGTTTTCTAAAACATATCACAGTTTTTTATTTTCTAAGGGATCATTGGACCCTATTTTTTAGGATTCTGTGAGGAAAAATCTCATGGACAGTTGTTGACTTGGATGCCACCTCACCGAATTCGACTTGTTGATCCTTATCTCCAGCCATGACTCCAGCAACATCATTATATTTAGATGCAGTTAGGATTGGGAAGTTTTCTATATGCATGTATTTGATAAAGTAAATTATTATTTGTAGATTATATAATTAAGTTTTGCTAGAAACTTGTTTTAGTTTGCAGTTTTTCCTATAAAGACAGTTTCTAAAGAATGAAGAAAGGTTAGATTTTACTGAAAACATTTACATTCTGGTATATTTGAGCAGTCTTAAATATATTACAGATTTTTGTTAGCATTTTACAGGAAATTCATGTGTTGTAGTTCCCTATCAGTTTTCTATTTGTTATAAAAACTTTCCTTCATGTTTCAAAATTTCAATTATGAGATTTGGATTCATTTATTTTATTTCTCACATTTCTCAGCCATTAGTATTTGTTACCTTAATCAGCTATAAATTTTGTATCACTTTAGTTCTTTTCTTTCAAACTCTCAAATTTGTCAAAGTATTTGTTTCTATCATGCTTTTTGTATCTTGTTCATTAGATATATAACATTACTTGTTAGAACTGGACTCCATGCCCAATGGTGTTTTTTGTAAACAACCCAACCAAACTTTATCCTATGAACTAAATCTGGCCACAGAACTCAATTGTGAAACCTACTACTATAGTGACCTAGAGTAGTTGATTTTTATGGGGAGATCCCTCTCTAGATTGAAGGGCCAAATTTCAACCTAAAAGAGGTTTGAGGTTACCTTGGAGGTTTTCCCGCAGCCAGGTTTCCTCTAAGTGATAACATTTTGGCGTCAATGTCGGGGACATAAAATTTCATGTCAAATCATCCCTGGGAGAAAGAAAAAGATCATATATGCTCTCTGATAGTGAATAGAGGACAGACACAAAAAGGTTGTGCATCATTCACCTAGTGACTCCATTCTCAACTGAATCTAGAGCTCAAAACATTCATGACGACTCCACTGGTCGAAGACTCAGTTGTCTGAAGAACTATTTGGTGAATCCACTCTCTCAATATGGATCCCCTTTATATAAGGTATACTCTTATGAATCATGCTCATATTCTTGGTTTTCCAAATTGCATCCCTTGCATATATTGGTAGACTTGTGTGCCAAAGTTTAATGATCAGGAAAGGGATGATGTTGGTTTATATTTAGTCAAATTTCATTTTCATATTCTTAAGTTAGGAGTTTACTTTCTTGAAGAATGCCTCATGAAGATGTTTATGGCTACTCTAGAAGAAGATGCGAGATTGTGGTATGAAAAAATACAACCTGGTAGCTTGCATTCTCAGAAGGATTTCTACATAGCATTCTTTGAGCATTATAGATAAAATTACCCTCCCTTATTGTTTTTTGAAGATTGTTGTGAAAACTATGAAAAATTCATTTAGTATCTAGAGTATGTGCATGGTAATGAAGAGTTAATGGATGTGGAAATCTATGAAACCCTATGTGAATATTCATCTCGACAACAAATGGCAGTTTCCTCCTTGGTTGAAATAGAATTAGATCAGGATCTTAAATCTGAATATCATAATTCTTCTCTTGAAGTTGATGAAAATGTACAAACTTTAATTGACCAAGAAAGGGGTAATGATAGTCAATCTGTAATTTCTATAGATTATTTACCTCCTATTTCTGTCATGGAAGAAGAGCAAGTTCTTGTGGACTGTTTCCAAAATGGAGAGATCATTCGGGACCTCACATCTCTTGAAGATATAAAATCGGAAAATTCAGGAAATCAAGATGATGTTTTTGTTAAAACATATGAACAAACATCCTAAGTCACTCTTGTTTTGTAAGACATGGCTTTTTCATCTTTCTTTGATATACATGATAAACATATTTGATAAAGTACGTTATTATTTTTATATTTGTAATTAAGTTTTGCTAGAAACATGTTTTAGTTTGCATTCTTTCTGATAAAGATAGTTTCTGAAGAATGAAGAAAGGTTGGATTTTATTGAAAACACTTACATTCTAGTATATTTGAGTAGTCTTAAATATATTACAGATTTTTATGAGTGTTTTATAGGAAATTCATGTGTTATAGTTCCCTATCAGTTTTCTCTTTGTTATAAAAACTTTCCTTCATGTCAGAAAATTTCAATGTATGATTTTTGGATTCATTTATGCTCTTTCTCAAATTTCTCAGCCATTAGCATTTGTTACGTCAATCATATATAAATTTTGTCTCACTTTAGTTCTTTTCTTCCAAACTCTCAAATTTGTCAAAAGATTTGTTGCTATCATGTTTTTTGTATCATTCTCATTACATCTATAGCATTACTTGTTATACTTTGACTCTGTTCCCAATGGCATGTTTTGTAAACAACCCAACCAAATTTTATCCTATGAACTAAATCTAGCCACAAAACTCAATTGCAAAACCTACTACTACAGTGATCTAAAGTAGTTGAGTTTTAGGGAGAGATCCATCTCTAGGTTGAAGGGCCGACTTTCAACCTAAAAGAGGTTTGAGGTTACCTTAGAGGATTTCCTGCAACTGGGTTTCCTCTAAGTGATAAGAGGATCTAGAGTTGAAGGAATATATAGGGTTAATGGAAGACCACTGCTAGCAATGGTCCATGACATTAATCATCAAAGTGAGCTATGGAACCAAAGGTTGACACATATGCATTATGAAGCCCTATCAAAATTGAAGAAGTTAGTCTCTGAGATGCTTGATGTTCAAGCTAGTCATGATGGAGTATGTCCAGGGTGCGTCAGTGGAAAGAAGAAAAGGGGACCATTCCCCTCTAGCAAGAACAATATTGATGGTATTCTTCAACTCATTCATTCTGACCTATGCAGACCCATGCCAATACACTCTATTGGTGGATATCTCTACTACATAATATTTATTGATGTCTTTTCTACGAAGACATGGATATACTACTTGAAGCATAAGGTTGAGACTTTGGATATGTTCAAGGACTTGAAGGTGTTGATAGAAAATCAAACAGGGAAGAAAATCAAAGTCTTCAAGTCTGACAATGGTCGAGAATATACATCAAATGAGTTCGTGGATTTTTGCAAGAAGGCTGGAATCAAGAAGGAAACTATTGTACCTTATAATCCCAAGCAGAATGGTGTGGCTGAAAGAAAGAACAAGTCCATCGTGGAAGCTGTCCGAGCTATGCTACATGATCAAAAGTTTCCAGACCAAGTCAGTATCTCTGCCTATAGTAATTATTCTACTATTAAAAGAAAAGAATTTGTTTATGCTTTATTCTCAATTTTTTTATACATACAGTGAAAGAAAAAGCTAATGAGTCTGTGTTTATTTGTGCATTGAAAATATGAAATTGAAAAATATATTATATTTATAATTGAAAGCTTAGATAAGTAAGGAATATGGAAATAATAGTATTTTCTATAAATTATGTATGATAATAACAATAGAATATTGACAAGGAACAAGCATGTAGAAATTCATCAATATATGTTGTTCATTTTTGTTTGAAGGAATGTTATGTATACACAGAGAGAAGATAACTTTATTGGTTGAGTTAATTATATGCATACTATATATATAAAGTGTTATATAAATAATAATTGGATTGAAGCAGTATCATATCAAATCTATAATATGTTGTTACTCAACGCTAAAGTAAATTGAAGTCATGAGGGCTTTGTTGAGGGATCAATACCATACCACGTGCATTCATATTAGGGGGTATATATTGAGGAAACAATGACATAATATGTTGACCATATAAAGGGGGTAAATGATTTCTATATTGGTAGATACAAAAAATGGAGCTGAAAGTTAATGGAAAAATATAAAGGGCTATAAAAAATGTTAATGAAAAAATGGATAACTATAAATATATAGTGAAAGTAGGGATTTTTTAATTGGGAAGGCATATTGGATTAGTATGGTAGGGGATTAAATAATGTGATTTTTTTTAGAGGCATGTTCCAATATGTAGTCCAATTAAGGGTATTTTTTAGTATGCCACAAATGCATGTGATATGTCAAAGTTCATTAAATGAAGCTTCTATATTGAAGTAGAAGTTATCATATTATATATATATATATATATATTATATAATATATAATGCTAGTTAAAACTAGTCGTAAATAAGAACTATAAACCTTCTGTTTTAGAGACATTATCGATATAATAAAACTAGAAAAGAGAAGAGAAACTCAAATATTTGAAATCTAATTGGAAGGAAAAGACTATTTGTATGTAGGGTAAGGAAAATAAAGCTTTAAATATTAAAAGCTGAATTATATTTAACAAGAAACTGAGTTAAAAACTCATGTACGGTTTAACAAATTGTGTCAAGGGTTGCTAGAATAACCCTTAATAGAAAAGAAAAGAAAAATATTAAAATATTCTTTGTGCAATAGTAGGCTTTATGCCTTTACATAAACTTCCGACCATTTTTTATTTATAAATATAGAGAGTCGTGGAGTTTGTTATAGGAAGCATGGGAACAAAATTATCTGACCAGGTAAAGGAGGCAGGTGAGTCAAAGTGGAAGTTCATCAAACACTTGAAAACATTTATATGATGAACACGTTGCGGAATGAAATGGTGTGGTGTTTGTACCTGAAAAATATAGCACAATAGGATGAGAGCACCATGTTAGCAATGACATAGTGAATATAAAAAGAGGGTTATAAATTGAAAGAAACAAAAGTGATTAGGGTTAGAATTCTATATTACCCGTGAGCAGACTGGAAAAGTTTAGTTGGACCTTTGCTGTGTAAAAAGGATATACATTAGTATGAAAAACTCAATTATCAACAAAAATTACAGAGCAATTAAATAATTAAGATGTTGGAGAAAACAATGCGCAGCGGAAATTTAAAAGGCATACACAGTACATAAAATCATAAAAATAACACAAGGATTTAATGTGGTTCACCCAACCAATCTGGGCTTCATCCACCAAAACAGAGGCATCGACAATCTTATTATTCAACAGGAGATTACAACAATTTATTTCCTCACACACTCTCTACCATCACAATATCCTGTATGGGCCTATATTTTTATAGCTAGGAGTATAAAACTGAATCATAAATTCTCTCACAACAAATATAGGATGCAATAACTCCTCCTCGACAAAATGGAGCTAATATAGAAACAAATCCTATTGTTGTCACCTACATGAGATTTTTTCCCAATTTAATAAAACAGAAAATCTAAATAATCTCCACCTTGACAACAATTAGCCTGATACCCTGTTTCTTTATTATTTTTATCTTTTCTACAAGCCAAGAGAAGCTAGACACCAACGTAGCTTCTCTAAAAAAACTGGTTTCGTGAACATATCTACACAATTCTCCTTTGTATGCACTTTTTAAAGAGAGACTCCTCTTTCAGTGATAACCTGTCTTACAAAATGTTACTTGATAGGTATATGCTTTGATTTACTATGATAGGCCGGATTCTTAGCCAAATGAATTGCACTTTGACTATCACAAAATAACTTGATGTTATCCTGTAACCTACCAAACTCACCAAACAAACCTTTCAACCAAATCGCTTCTTTGCAAGCATGAGAAGCAGCTATGTATTCTGCTTCAGTAGTGGATAAAGCAACAATGTTCTGTAGCTTTGACATCCAGCTAATAGCTCCACTTGCAAGAGTAAAGACATACCCTGATGTTGACCTTCTCTTATCCAAATCACCTGCAAAATCGGAATCAACATATCCGCAAACAAAATCACTACTCCTGTTATAAGTGATACAATAATCACTTGTGCCTCTCAAATACCGAAGCACCCATTTCACTGCTGACCAGTGTTCTTTACCTGGATTTGCCATATACCTGCT
>APFE030237227.1:27795-53122 GCA_000404065.3 Pinus taeda
AGCTTAAAATGGGAAGCTAAAGGGATTGACACAGGCTTCACATTGTTCATACCAAACCTCAAGAGTATTTTCTCAATATACTTTTGTTGTGATAGCCATAGCTTACCATTGATCCTATCTCTGAAAATCTCCATGCCCAAAATCTGTCTTGCTGCTCCTAGATCTTTCATATCAAATGTCCTTGCCATCTAAGCCTTTAACTTGTTGATCTCTATTATGCTTTTGCTTGCTAAAAGCATATCATCAACATTCAACACTAAGATAATGAACATGCCATTACTTAATTGCTTAAAGTAAACACAATGATCATATTCACTTCTTATATAATTTTGACTCACCATCAAAGAATCAAATTTCTTGTACCATTGTCGAGGCGACTGCTTCAGACCATACAATGATTTCTTGAGCCTGCAGACAAATTTCTTGTTGCGATTTTGAACAAACCCTTCCGGTTGTTCCATGTAAATTTCCTCATCTAAATCTCCATGTAAAAATGCAGTTTTAACATCTAGTTGTTGTAATTCTAAATCAAGTAAAGCGACTAATGCTAATACAATTCGAATTGAAACTATTTTTACAAGTGGTGAAAATATCTCATGAAAGTCAATGCTTGCTTTCTAAGAAAAACCTTTTGCGACCAGCCTTTCTTTGTACCTGTCCTCTGTATCATCAACAACCCTTTTCAATTTGAAAACCCATTTACATCCCACAATTTTTCTGTCTTTTGGAAGTTCTACCAGATCCCATGTGCCATTCTTGTCTAATGCCATCATTTCGTCCTTCATAGCTTCTTTCCACTTTTCACTTTTAGAACTTTCTACAGCTTCCTGATAGCACAAAGGTTCATCATCATTAGCGGTTAAAGCAACTGAAGTAACATAATCATCATACCTTTTAGGAGGACGTTTCATTCTTGTAGACCTCCTTAAAGATGTTTCTGGTACTTCCACAATTTGCTGATTATTATCTATAGGAACTTCTTCATGATCAACATCTGAGACATGTTCATGATCTACATCTAAAACTTGTTCATGATCTGTATTTGAAACTTGTTCATGACTTTCATCTGAACCATGTTCATCTTGACTATCATCAAAACTGGTTTCAAACTGAATGTGTTGAAACTCAGATACATTATCATGTTTCAATTTATTATCTACATCTAAATGTGCAAGAGAGGATTCATTAAATTTAACATCTCTATTGATGATGATCTTGTGAGTAGTAGGATCCCACAATCTGTATCCCTTAGTCCCATCACCATATCCAACAAAGATATATCTTTTTGATTTAGGATCTAATTTAGAACGTTGATGTTTCGGCACTAGAGCATATGCATCACAACCAAAAACACTTAGTTTAGAATAATCACAAGGATGACCTTTCCATACCTCTTGAGGAATTTTGCATCCTATCATAATTGATGGTGATCGATTTATCACATAACAAGCTGTAGCCACCACTTCTGTCCACAATTCCTTCTGCAAATTGGCGTTACTAAGCATACTTCTTGCTCTTTCTAAAAGAGTTTTATTCATGCATTCAACAACTCCATTTTGCTGAGGAGTATATACAGTGGTCTTATGTCTTTCGATCCCAGCGTCCTTGCAATAATTGTCAAATTCCTTTGAAGTAAACTCACCACCATTGTCAGTTCTTAAACATTTAATGGTTCTTCCAGTGATGTTTTCTACTAATGCTCTAAACTGTTTGAAAACTGTAAATACATCAGACTTCCTTTTTAACATGTAGACCCACACTTTTCTAGAGAATCATCAATAAAAAAGATACAAAATATGATGATCCTCCATATGAGGTTGTAGGGGATGGACCCCAAACATCAGAATGGATATAATCAAGGATTCCCTTACTAGTATGTTTGCCAGTTTTAAACTTCTGCTTGCTTTGTTTCCCAAACAGACAATGTTTGCAGAAATCTAACTTAACAGACTTTAGATTAGGAAGTAACTTACGATCCGACAAAATCTTTAAACCTCTTTCGCTCATATGGCCCAACCTTTGATGCCATAAACGAATATAACTATTGTCAGTTTCAAACACCGTAGAAACATGATCTGACTTTGTTCTTCCTTCTAACTGAAAAAGATTTCCAACCTTCTTTGCTTTCATTACTAGTAAAATTCCTTTATAAATTTTCATTACTCCACCTTGAATAACACTTTTATATCCATTAGTGTCTAGTGCTCCTAGTGAAATGAGTTTTTTCCTTAATTCAGGTACATGTCTTACATCAGTTAAAATTTTAGTTGTCCCATCAAACATTTACAGCTGGATGCTTCCAATTCCCACAATATTACACGTGACATCATTTCCCATGTAAACGACACCATCACTTATTGATTTATAAGTCTTAAACCATTCTCTATGAATGCACATGTGATTTGATGCACCAGAATCTAACAACCAATGTTGATCATGATTAGAAAAATTAACTGATAACACTTCATCACTCATACCTGAACCGGATGCTGAACCTGTATCTGTCGTGTTTGCTTCTTTCTTCTCTGTCGAAGAGTATTCTTTAGATGTTTGCTGTCTCTTCCGACAGTCCTTCTTCAAATGTCCCGATTTGCCACAAAACCAGCACTTTACCTTACTCTTCTTCCCTTTAAATTTTGAACGCGAGTCGTTGTGCCTGCTGAAGCGTCTTTCTTTAGAACGACCTCTGACCATCATTGCTTCCTTGTTTCTTCAGATAATAAATATGCAACAACATCATCCAACTCAAGGGTTTCTGATGAACTAAGACTTATAGAATTAACAAAATGATCCCATAACTTGGGAAACAAGCATAATAAAGTTATAGCTTTATCTTTTGATTCAAATTTTACTTCTATACTTTCTAATTGCACCAGGAGAGTATTAAAGGTATTCAAATGATCAACAATAGATGTACCTTCCTTCATTCTCAAACTGTACAACTGTCACTTCAGAAGAATCCTATTGGTTAAGGATTTTGTCATGTACAACTTCTCAAGCTTTGTCCACAAACCACCAACAGTTTTCTCTGACACGATGTTAAACAAAACATCATCTGCCAAACACAGTCGAATACCGCTTAGTGCTCTTTCATCCAATTTGCTCCATTCATCATCTGTCATGTTGTAAGGCTGTTTGGATTTTCCCAACAATGCCTTCGTCGCGCCTTGTTGCACAAGCAGATCATACATCTTCACTTTCTAGATATCAAAGTTGTTTTTGCCATTGAACTTCTCGATCTCAAAATGAGCACTTTGAGTTTTTGCCATGTTGTAACAAACAAACAATCTCCAATTCCAACTTTTTAACAAATAAAGTTAATATTTAAAAAATGCCTTTGCCTTATACTATACTGCCTTTACCTTATCATAAAATCCCTTTGCTGTACAAATTTCAGATTACAATTAGAAAAAAAAATCGCAGTTTTACCAAAGCGAAAAATGCTTGGCGCGCCGAAAGGGACTTGGCGCTTCCTTGATAGCAGAAGATCCGCGCCAGAGACAAAAACGATATAAGTCACAAAATTGGCGTGAGTATACTTGTCTTTTCCGCGCCAATTGGGATCCCGGCGCACTGGCGTGATTATTACACTCAAAACCGCGCCAATTGGCGCGCCCGTTCCAAAATAAATCGCGCCAACCCGTTCACTGTCAAAAAATTGGCTCAATTGTTTCTGACGAAACCGCGCAAAGCTCCACCTTCCGCAGCTCTGTCACACGTACCAGCTCCACAACATGCTCTGGTACCAATTGTTGGAGAAAACAATGCGCAGCGGAAATTTAAAAGGCATACACAGTACATAAAATCATAAAAATAACACAAGGATTTAACGTGGTTCACCCAACCAATCTGGGCTACATCCACCAAAACAGAGGCATCGACAATCTTATTATTCAACATGAGATTACAACAATTTATTTCCTCACACACTCTCTACCATCACAATATCTTGTACGGGCCTATATTTTTATAGCTAGGAGTATAAAACTGAATCATAAATTCTCTCACAACAAATATAGGATGAAATAACTCCTTAACAAAATGGAGCTAATATAGCAACAAATCCTATTGTTGTCACCTACATGAGATTTTTGCCCAGTTTAATAAAACAGAAAATCTCAACATAAGAAAAGTAGTAAAAGGAAGTCTTTATAAAACATTTCTTTCACAAGATAAAATGTAAACAAATCTACGAAGCCTTAATGATCATGGTCAATTAGCATCGAGGAGGGAAAGAAAAACCCCATAATTTATCGAATTACGATAGAGCCTTTAAAATATTAATTACTAAATTAATACCCAGTTAATTCTGCCCATAAGAATTATAAACCTTATCGTAGTTTTGAAGAAGCAGTAAATAAAACATATGAATAAAAAGCTTATTACAACCAACTATTACCAAACCAAAATGGGTATTGAAGAAAATAATGAAAAAAAAAGACAAAAGGGTATAAACCATTTTACTGTAATCAAAATAACAACATTGAGTCTACTCGTTTATTCATAAATGAAACTACGACCAACACCATGGGAATTAAATTTTATGAAATAACTGAACACCCCACTAGAAATCATAATGACTGAAAATAATTCGTAATGAACATCCTAGAAAAGGGGTTATGGTCACAATTAAACCAGTAGCCCTTAAGATAACAAGAATTTCCTTGTCATATATTACTTTTTATTGAAGAGGAAACCCTAAATGAGTTCTGAGTAACTTAAAAGGGATGAAAGAAAGAATATTAAATAGAGGAATATTAAATCTCTTTTTATCTAACCAGATTAAAATATTTAGGTGAAAATAAACCCCCTCTAAACAAAATGGCAAACCTTGGAATGGCATTACACTACCAAGATTTTTGAAGAAATAGATCTGAGTTTTCTAATAACAAATAAATGGAAATTACCTGAGGCTGATGACATATCAAAACTCAATGAAAGTGAAAGATCTATGTCCATCCTCCATTCAAAGCCAAAATAGAACAATAAATAAATATAAACTTTCAGCAAAAGGGATTTGTGAAGAAAATGTTGAAAAATGCAGCTAAAAAGTCTTAATTTGACTTTGCCTTGGTCAAATTGAGAAAATTCAAATTTCCACATCAGCAGACAACTTGGAGGAAATTAAATGAGGTGACATGGCTCTTTTCACTCAATTAGCACAGTAAAGTCGAGTTAGAGGATTTGGAGTTCAGTTAAGCATATATGATTTCTAATTTATAGCAATCAAGGTTAGTTATTTCAAGTAGTTTTCAGTTAAACTAGTTCTAATTGTTGGAGGAACAAGTGGAAGGTCACTTGTGCAGTGGGATATCAATCTAACTAAGTGATCATCTAGTTAACTGATCAATTAGCCCAAAATATCTAGTGCATTTAGAGAATTCGAGTTCCGCAAATGTGGTGGAGCATCCAAGGCAGTGCACAATTAATTATATACTAGATTGAGTGTACAATTATTTGTATTGGTCAAGTGATCAACTTGGGAATTTCACAAGAATTTTGGAGGAATTTCCTAAATAATAGGGGCCTAATTCTTTAGGAATTGTGCAAGGAAATAGGGGCTCAAGCAGAGACAAAAACTAAATAAGTTTGGGCCAGAGCTTCTTAATGAGCAAAGAGATAGGTTATTCACTTGTAGGTTGAACTCAGATTGAGCTAGCAATTGTAATACATCTCTAATCATCAGATTAACACAAGCATGCATAAGGGGCTTTTAGTAGTTGCTTTCCCCTAGAAAAATATTGTGCATGTGTGTTGTTTCTTACTACATGTTTCTGTTTGTTGTTCTAAATTGTGAATTGAATTCCGCAGAGTGGTAAAGTAGGATTATGTCTCTTGATTTAGATTAAAATTTCATGAGAAGTTGCAATTCTACATCATAATTTATACATGGTATCATAACTAGATTTGTAGAAATTTCTACATGGTATCAAAGATAGATTCACATTAGAACAAGTATTCAGCATATGTACTATGTGTTGGATGCTTGTTAGTGGTTGTCTAGTTTCCCTAGGTGTTGTGGACAAGTGGCATAATTATTACAATAAGTGTGTTGTATTTTAATACCCTAAGAATTCACTTTTAGAGTGGCCAAGTGGGATGGTTTGGATGCCCTAGTTCACTGGTTGGTGTTTCACAAATTAGACATAAGAGGGTTCATTGTAGAAGTTGTAGATCAATCAAGGAGTGACTGTATGTGGGCAGATCTGAAAGCCCTAAGAAGAGTGATAGTCGCAGTTGATATGCCAAAGATATAGGGAAGATATATAAGGTTGAGCATTATTCACAAATGTAGTTGTGAACAATGACTTTTGTATGTAGTATGCAACAACTTGAAGACCTTAAGTAGAGTATACTTAAAAGGATCCATGGATTGTTAGGAGGTAGATTGGAGGAGCCCTAGTTCAAGGTAGATCCAGAATACCCTATGTGAAAACTTCTTAATGGAGCTAGTGTTGGCATTATGATACAGGTGTTTTCCTTGATGGCAACTCACTCAGAGGTATGATATAGGTGTTGTCCTTGATGGCAACTCACTCAGATGATAGATCATAGTGCAGCATGTCAAAAGAGAGGTATACGCAAGTTAACCTTGATGAAAGTGCGTATACATGCGGGTTAGCATAACAAAAGGTGCGTATATTTACACATGCAAGTTCAAAGAAGGAAAGGCGCATACACGTTGGAAAACTAAGTTTTGGTTCATGGTATTTGTTCCATGGTATTTTGGTATTGTCCATGGTATTGGTCCAAAGTGTTGACTCCAGGTATTGGGTCCAAGGTATTGGTTCTACATGGCTTTGGACCATGGTATTGAGAGAGGCCTAAACCTATATAAGGAGAAGATCATTAGGCCAAGAGTGCAAGTGAGCAAAGGATTGAATATCTGAAGAAGTGTGTGATCTAGTATGCTGGGCATGGTTTTGTGATGCTTGATCTGAATCAAGGATGCACCTATGCGATTGATGATGGATGATGGATCGAGATCATAAGGCTTGAAATGTATTATTGTGTGGTTTGATCATGGATACACTAGATCTGAATTATTGACGCAAGTTTTATTGTATGAATGTTATGATCTGGGTATGGCTGATGTCTGGACAGCTGCAAAGTTATGAGTAAATATTTGCAGATCTGTATGCGGGTTGGCTTTGGTAAAAGTGCGTATGTACGCTAGTTTAGTTCATCATAGTAGTGTATACATTATGAGATATGATATTTAAAGTTGCAATTGGATCTGGTTATTGTTGCAGAGCTTTATGTTCTGCTATGTGTTCTGGTGACTATGTTTTGTTGACAGGGTTTCAGTGATTCAGTGTTGGGTGATTCGGAAATGAATGATGCAAGTATAGTTGATGGTTGTATTGTAGTGGTGATTGATTTTGTGCTTCATTGTTGTTGATGGGTCCAATATGAAAATTGGATGAAACGTGGCCTTCAGATTATGGTGTGTGCTTCAGGAGTATCCAGTATGAAAATTTATGAAATGTGGTCCTTGGAGGAAGAAGAAGATTGTAGAAAGATCATCACGTTCCAGGTACTTTAAGGGATATTGTTTTTATTGCAATATGTTTGGTCACAAATTTGTTGATTGCTATAGAAGGAATATGAAACATGTAAGATGTTATGCATGTAAAAAGCTTGGACACATAGCAAAGGAATGTAGGAGAAGATTTTGGGCACCATACCAAAAGGAGAAAACATCATCACAGTTGAAGATATGGAAGAAAAAGGAAGTACAGCCAGAAATATGTGGCATAGCAGAGTACACAGACATGACAGACTCAGAGGAAGCTGAAAGTGTGGAACATCAGTGTTCTAAATCGCATACGCAAGTTTCCTGAAGACAAGTCATTTATATATGCGAGTTAGACGCTGCATAGTCGCGTATATGATGTTCTGAAGGAAAGCAACAGTACATAAGTCTGATATGGTTTAGTCACTTATCTGCTCTATTTGAAGATGGATTGGCACAGACTCAGGGGGAGCATATGCTTCGAATAATGCATTGTTGGCATTATGGTTAGAAGTTTTTGGTGATGATTCTTATTGACACATCTTGCTACTGATTCTTTGATTGGCCAAGAAAATGGATTGCAGGATTACAAGTCTGGATACTAGTGACAGATGCTTATAATGCAGATCATATGGTGTATGATAACTGTTGATAAATGTCATGGTCTTGTTTAGGTCCTTGGTCTTTGTGAGTCATATGATGTATCTTGTTACCCCACTATGCATGGGATGGATGATGTAATGGTTCTTGTGTTTGAGTCATGTTTAAACATTTGATATATCCCCACTTGGTTGGGTGGATGAGTCAAAGATGGTGTATCCCCACTTGGTTGGGAGATTGATGTATGTATGAGTCTTTAGGAAGGTCATTGGCAATGTATGTATACAGTCATGTTATGCTTTTGCAGACCTTGCATGTGCTCAGGGGGAGCATGGACGGATTGGTACATCTTGGCATGTACAAAGGGGGAGCTCAATCAAAAACTTTAGCATGTACTCAGGTGGAGTATGGACAACAGAATGTATATCAAGGAAGGGAATATCTTGGTCCGCCCTTTGCCCTTGATGTGAAAGGGGGAGAGTGACTTGGTGTGGTGGTTGACATCAAGTCCAAAGGGGGAGATTGTTGGCATTATGATACAGGTGTTGTCCTTGATGGAAATTCACTTAGATGTATGATACAGGTGTTGTCCTTGATGGCAACTCACTCATATGACAGATCATAGTGCAACAGGTCAAGAGATAGGTATAGGCAAGTTAACCTTGATGAAAGTGTGTATACACGTGGGTTAGCAGAACAAAAGGTGCGTATACGTACACACACAAGTTCACAGAAGGAAAGGCACGTACACATTGGAAAACAAAGTTTTGGTCCGTGGTATTTGGTCCATGGTATTTTGGTATTTGGTCCATGGTATTTTGGTATTGGTCCATGGTATTTGGTCCAAAGTGTTGACCCTAGGTATTGGGTCCAAGGTATTGGTTCTACATGGTTTTGGAACATGGTATTGAGAGAGGTCTAACCCTATATAAGGACAAGATCATTAGGCCAAGAGTGCAAGTGAGTAAAGGATTGAATATCCAAAGAAGTGTGTGATCTAGTATGTTAGGTATGGGTTTGTGATGCTTGATCTGAATCAAGGATTCACCTATGTGGTTCATGATGGATGATGTATCGGGATCATCAGGCTTGAAATGTATTATCATGGTTTGATCATGGATAGACTAGATCTAAATTATTGACTTATGTTTTATTGTATGAATGTTATGATCTAGGTATGGCTAATGTCTGGAACAGTTGCAAAGTTATGAGTAAATATTTGCAGATCTGTACGTGGGTTGGCTTTGGTAAAAGCACATATGTACGCCAGTTTAGTTCATCATAGTAGCTATTACATTATGAGGAGTGGTTATTGTTGTAGAGTTCCGTGTTCTGCTCTGTGTTCTGGTGACTATGTTTGTTGATAGGGTTTCAGTGATTCAGTGTTGGGTGATTTAGAAATGAATGATGCAAGTGTAGTTGATGGTTGTATTGTAGTGGTGATTGATTTTTTGCTTCATTGTTGTTGATGGGTCCAGTATGAAAATTGGATGAAACGTGGACTTCAGATTATGGTGTTGTGCTTCAGGAGTATCCAGTATGAAAATTTATGAAACATGGTCCCTGAAGGAAGAAAGAAGATCGTAGCCTTCTGTAGGCTGGCGCCTATGTACTGGTAATAATATCGATTAGTACAAGAGCCAGGGGGTTGTAGCTCCCTTCCAGAGCAGCTAGAAAACGAGTGAAGGTTGGAGCCTTCAGTAGGCCGACGTCTACGTACTAGTAAATGGATCAGCTAGTACAAGAGCTAAGGGGGTTGTAGCTCCCTTCCAGTAGAAACTGGAGAATGGGAGAAGGTTGTAGCCTTCTGCAGGTAGAAGCCTGCGTACTGGTATAAGACTGCACCAGTGCATAAATATTGTAAAAAGAAGTTTATTAGTAAAAGAAGATAGAGACAAATTGCAGCAGGTGGTTTTCACCCACATTGGGTTTCCACCTTACATCTTGGTGTTCATGTGTGCTTCTTATGTGTGATGATTTGTTCTGTCTTATTGCACCTCTCTACTGTTAATGAAGTTCTGATGCACTGATTAAATATCAACATATAATGGATTAATTGAATCATAAGTTTACTGGATATACGCTAGTTGCATTAGACACAGATGCGTGTACACGCGGGTTCCCTTAACTGAAGTAGCGTATATGAATCTAAGTATGGAAATGAAAAAGTTATTGATTTGATAATATTGATTCACCCCCCCTCTCAGTATTATTTCCAACAATCGGTATCAGAGTAGGTCCTTTGGTAGAAGCTTGATCGCTTGAAGGAGATTCGTAGAACAATGGGAAAGAAAGCACGTCAAAAGAAGAAGACAGCTCAAAGGAACAATGACAGCCTGTTGGGCAATGAAAGTAAGTATTCAAATTCTGAATCTCCTCAGATTGAAGATGGACAAGCAAATGTAGCATCAGATGAAGTCATAGATCAACAAGACCTACCTAGCAAAAGGGAGAGTGCTCTCAAAGAAGAAATTATCAGATTAAAAGTACAACTAGAATGTGCCTTCAGAGTTCGTCAAATGCTGCAAGTGCTGAATGAAGAGCAAGAAAATGAGATTCTCAAACTAAGGCAACAAGTGGAAGAAGGAAGAAAGTCTGAAGAAATCTTGAAGAAGCAAGGTTTGGAAAAGGAAGAACAACATCAGGTTGAGGTAAATATCTTGAAAAGTAAATTAGAAGAAAAGGATAAAATATTTCGATTTCAAGATAGTACTAAGATTTTGGCCGATATTCTAAGTAGTCAACGGTCTCCTGCTATCAAAACTGGTCTTGGTTTTCATGAGTCTATTGAAGGTGAATCTAGTTCACAAAATAAGTCAAGGGACTCTAATGCAAAATCTGAAATGCTCAACAAGGAGATGGAAGGTCAATCTAATCACCAAGCAAGGAAAGAAGTCCTTCAAAGAAAACATTTTACTCTGAATAATGTTGAATGTTATGTATGTCATAACCCTGGGCATGTTGCAGCCGGATGTAGAAGAAGAAGGTTTCAAGACCATCATGAAAGATCATCACATTCCAGGTACTTTAATGGATATTGCTTTGCTTGCAATATGTTTGGTCACAAAGCTGTTGATTGCTATAAAAGGAATATGAGACATGTAAGATGTTATTCATGTTACAAACTTGGACACATAGCAAAGGAATGCAAGAGAAGATTTTGGGCACCATACCAAAAGGAGAAAACATCATCACAGTTGAAGATATGGAAGAAAAAGGAAGTACAGCCAGAAATATGTGGCATAGCAGAGTACACAGACATGACAGACTCAGAGGAAGCTGAAAGTGTGGAACATCAGTGTTCTAAATCGCATACGCAAGTTTCCTGAAGACAAGTCATTTATATATGCGAGTTAGACGCTGCATAGTCGCGTATATGATGTTCTGAAGGAAAGTAGCAGTACATAAGTCTGATATGGTTCAGTCACTTATCTGCTCTATTTGAAGATGGATTGGCACAGGCTCAGGGGGAGCATATGCTTCGAATAATGCATTGTTGGCATTATGGTTAGAAGTTTTTGGTGATGATTCTTATTGACACATCTTGCTACTGATTCTTTGATTGGCCAAGAAAATGGATTGCAGGATTACAAGTCTGGATACTAGTGACAGATGCTTATAATGCAGATCATATGGTGTATGATAGCTGTTGATAACTGTCATGGTCTTGTTTAGGTCCTTGGTCTTTGTGAGTCATATGATGTATCTTGTTACCCCACTATGCATGGGATGGATGATGCAATGGTTCTTGTGTTTGAGTCATGTTTAAACATTTGATATATCCCCACTTGGTTGGGTGGATGAGTCAAAGATGGTGTATCCCCACTTGGTTGGGAGATTGATGTATGTATGAGTCTTTAGGAAGGTCATTGGCAATGTATGTATACAGTCATGTTATGCTTTTGCAGACCTTGCATGTGCTCAGGGGGAGCATGGACGGATTGGTACATCTTGGCATGTACAAAGGGGGAGCTCAATCAAAAACTTCAGCATGTACTCAGGTGGAGTATGGATAGCAGAATGTATATCAAGGAAGGGAATATCTTGGTCCGCCCTTTGCCCTTGATGTGAAAGGGGGAGAGTGACTTGGTGTGGTGGTTGACATCAAGTCCAAAGGCGGAGATTGTTGGCATTATGATACAGGTGTTGTCCTTGATGGCAACTCACTCAGAGGTATGATACAGGTGTTGTCCTGGATGACAACTCACTCAGATGACAAATCATAGTGTAGCAGGTCAAGAGAGAGGTATACACAAGTTAACCTTGATGAAAGTGCGTATAACGCGGGTTACCAGAACAAAAGGCGCATATACGTGCATAGGCAAGTTCATAGAAGGAAAGGTGTGTACACGTTGGAAAACTAAGTTTTGGTCTGTGGTATTTGGTCCATGGTATTTTGGTATTGGTCCATGGTATTTGGTCCGAAGTGTTGACCCCAGGTATTGGGTCCAAGGTATTGGTTCTACATGGTTTTGGACCATGGTATTCAGAGAGGCCTAAACCTATATAAGGAGAAGATCATTAGGCCAAGAGTGCAAGTGAGCAAAGGATTGAATATCTGAAGAAGTGTGTGATCTAGTATGCTGGGTATGGGTTTGTGATGCTTAATTTGAATCAAGGATGCACCTATGCGGTTGATGATGGATGATGGATTGGGATCATAAGGCTTGAAATGTATTATCATGTGGTTTGATCATGGATAGACTAGATCTGAATTATTGATGCTTATTGTATGAATGTTATGATCTCGGTATGGTTCATGTCTGGAACAACTGCAAAGTTATGAGTAAATATTTGCAGATCTGTACGCGGGTTGGCTTTGGTAAAAGCATGTATGTACGCTGATTTGGTTCATCATAGTAGCATATACATTATGAGATATGATATTTAAAGTTGTAGTTGGATCTAGTTATTGTTGCAGAGTTCTGTGTTCTGCTCTGTGTTCTGGTGACTATGTTTTGTTGACAGGGTTTTAATGATTCAGTGTTGGGTGATTCAGAAATGAATGATGCAAGTGTAGTTGATGGTTGTATTGTAGTGGTGATTGATTTTGTGCTTCATTGTTATTGATGGGTCTAGTATGAAAATTGGATGAAACGTGGCCTTCAGATTATGGTGTTGTGCGTCAGGAGTATCTAGTATGAAAATTTATGAAACGTGGTCCCTGGAGGAAGAAAGAATATCGTAGCCTTCTGTAGGATGGCACCTATGTATTGGTAATCATATCGGCCAATACAAGAGCCAGGGGGTTGTATCTCCCTTCTAGGAGCAGCTGGAAAACGAGTGAAGGTTGGAGCCTTCAGTAGGCCGGGGAGTACGTACTAGTAAATGGATCAGCTAGTACAAGAGCTAAGAGGGTTGTAGCTCCCTTCCAGTAGAAACTGGAGAACGAGAGAAGGTTGTAGCCTTCTGTAGATAGAAGAAGCCCGTGTACTGGTATAAGACTACACCAGTACATAAATATTGTAAAAAGAAGTTTCTTATTAAAAGAAGATAGAGACGAATTGCAGCAGGTGGTTTTCACCCGCATTGGGTTTCCACCTTACATCTTGGTGTTCATGTGTGCTTCTTATGTGTGATGACATGTTTTGTCTTACTGCACCTGTTTACTATTAATGAAGTTCTGATGCACTGATTAAAGATCAACATATAATGGATTAATTGAATCATAAGTTTACTGGATATACGCTAGTTGCATTAGACACAGATGCGTGTACACGCGGGTTCCCTTAACTGAAGTAGCGTTTATGAATATGAGTATGGAAATGAAAAAGTTATTGATTTGATAATACTGATTCCCCCCCCCCCCCCCTCCTCTCAATATTATTTCCAACAGCTAGAAGGCTACTAGTGGGAAGATCATTGAGCTAATGTTTAGTGACACAAAAAGGGTTGTGATCATTGATATTTGTAGATTGAGGAGCAACGATATATCCCATAGGGAGATCGAGACTCAGAGGGAGTCTAGTTTCAGAGGGAGCAACCCTATGAAAGCTATTACTTCAAGATCTAGGAAGATTAGACTCATTATTGCACTAGTTGCAACAATAGTGTGGAAGTAGCAACAAAGCAGTAACAAAAACATGAGTAGATCATATTTTTCCATGCATACAACTATACCTCCAGGGGTGAGGTGGGGCGATGTAGATCCCTAGCCTTTGAATTGTAGAGATTTGGGCAAGGCCCATTGAGGTGTCCTCCTCATGGATCATTACCTTACTACAGGGGACCACAATATTCAGTAGTAAAAGGATCAATATTAGTCATATACTAAGGAGAGTAGAGGAATGTTGACAACAGAGATGGAGGCTTAGTAGCAGAGTCAACAACAACATAATTTTTCCAATAGATAGTTACAAGCACAATTATTTCATTGTTTTTTTTACGCTTCTTAGCTGCAGATTGTACAATAGCAACAATAATAGTGAGAGGTGTTTCATGCAGTGCATTCCACAAGGTAGAATAAGGGTGGTTGAAAATCCCTTTCTTGTTGAGAGGGAGTGTTGAAAAATGCAGCTAGAAAGTCTCAATTTGACTTTGGCTTGGACAAATTGAGAAAATTCAAATTTCCAAATCAACAAACAACTTGGAGGTAGTTAACAAAGGTGACATGGATATTTTCACTCAACTAGCCCAGTAAATTCAAGTTAGAGGACTTGGAGTTTAGTTAAGTATGTGCGTTTGTTATTTTTTAGCAATTAATGTTAGTTATTTCAAGTTGTTTTATATTAAACTAGTTCTAACTGTTGGAGGAACTAGTGGAAGGTCAGTTGTGCAGTGGGACAATAATATAACTTAGTGATCATCTAGTTAACTGATCAATCAAACCAAAATAGCTAGTGCATGTAGACAATTCGAGTTCCCTTGCTGTGGTGGAGATTCCAAGGCAATTCACAATTAATTATATATTAGATTGAGTGTCAATTAATTGTATTGGCCGGGTGATCAACCTTGGGAATTGTGCAAGCATTTTGGAGGAATTTCCTAAATAATAGGGCACTATTTCCTTAGGAATTGTGAAAGGAAATAGAGGCTCAAGTAGAGGCAAAAATTGTCTAAGTATAGGTTAGAGCTTCTTAATGACTAGAGAGGTAGGTTATTCACTTGTAGGCTGAGCTCAAATTGAGCTAGCAATTGTAATACATCTCTATTCTTTAGATTAATGCAAGCACACATAAGGTGTTTCTAGCAGTTTCTTTCTCCTAGAAAAATATTGTGCATGTGTGTTGTTTCTTCTTACATGTTTCTGATTGTTGTTCTAAATTGTGAATTGAATTACACAGAGAGGTAGAGTAGGATTATGTCTCTTGATTTAGATTAAAATTTCATGAGTAGTTACAATTATACACCATAATTCTACATAAAAAATCAATATATCTTCAATATAGAGGAATCCCTTTATGAACCTACGAACAATGAAAACGAAGTGTTAAACACTATATAAAGGATATTATATAAATTGTAAATAACGTGATAAAATGATATGTATCACAAGAGAGGGTTACAATCGAATTTACCTTTGCCAAAATGATTGAAGTGTTGAAATAAAACATTAGTAAATTCAACGGATAATAGGTCAAAAATTTAATAGACAGTTGATGTGAAAACACAAATGGTAAAGAAATCATAAAACCCTAGCCGCAGAGCAGCGTGACCGATGAAAGAACTCCAATGAAATGAATGAGACAGGTTAAACACAAACAAATTCATTAACACTAGGATAAACCATAAGAAAGTGTCCACCATTGATAATTTCAAAGATCAATCCCAACCATTGACTTGTTAGGTCAAACGTACATAATGTGGAACCATTGACAAATGCCATGCGTAATTATAGAAAAGTCGGGAGAGTTCTCAATTAAATGAACAAATATTATGCTAAGTGGTGATAGGAACCAAAAAAATAGTACCACATTTCGAAAAAAAGAAATGAATCGTGTCATTTATATGGCTAAGTGATATCAATCCATTGTATTATATGACAATGTATTATCAATTTTGTAGATTTTTACTATAGATTCAACAACTTATGTGATATGATAAAACACAAGACAATAATCTACTCTACTTTTAAGCGGAAACCAAAATTGATAGATGAAAACAATAAGCAGAAAAGGAATAATTTCAATTGCACATAACATAATATTTTTCTAGGGAAAGAAACTACTCAAAACCCTGACCATCTATATTACATTAACCAAAATATATGAGAAGAAATTACAATGCTTGTTCAACCTGAACAATTCCTGCATAAGTACATTCTATCTCTCTACTTCACAAACCAACTCAAGCCAACACTTAGCCAATTTTGTTTCTTGCCAAGCCCCTACTTCCTTGTGAAATTCCTAAGAGAATTATCCCATATTTAATTGGGAAATTCTCTCTCCATAACTAGGCAATCCATCCATAGGCCTTCTATTGATTGCATTCACGATCTGTACAACTCGGAAAATTATACAACTGATATTACATTTTCTTGAACCTTAATCTCAACTACGTATTCCTCTGAACTAACATGCATTCATTATTTATGAGTGAATCTTCAGTTAATTGGTGGAGCAGTGAAGCTGCACTGGTGCTCATCCCCACTACTAGACCTCCTACTAGTTGTTCTAACAGTTGGAACTAGTTTAACTAACTATAACTCAGTTAGACTGATTTAATTAATTACAACTCAAAAGAAGTCAACCTAGACCCCTAAGATTTAGGGATCACTCTACATGATTCTAGATAGACTTCCAACTTGAAATTCCTAATCCAACTAAGTCAAATTAACTTAGTTAACTATTAGAAGTTTATATGAGAATAGAATTTCTATTTAATTCCTAATTTAATTCAAGGACAAATTAAATTAGGATTTCTTGTTGCTATTTTTAACTCTTGCTGTCAACAAGAAAGGGATTTTCTTCTGCCCTAATCCTACCTCTGTGAAACTCGAATTTGCATCTTAACAAAGCCTTTGTCAAAATATTTGCATCTTGCTCCTCTTTGTGAATGTACTCCAACAACATAATTCTCCTTTGCATACAATATCAAAGATGATGATATCAGATGTCAATATGCTTAGACCGATCATGAAAACTAGATTCTCAGAGAGTTTGATGCAATTATGATTATCACAATAAGTCAAAGTTGGATCCATCTGTTGACCAAGCAAATTGACAAGAATCTTCCTCATCTAGATAGACTCATAAGCTACTTAACTAGCATCCATGTACTCTGCTTATGCTGAACTGAGTGCAACTGATCTATGTTTCCCATTGTACCAAGAAACAATTGTTGACCCAATACAGAAGATCCCACCTGATGTGCTCTTCTTGTCAAATGGAATCCCTACCCAATATGCATTGGTGAAGGCTTGAAGCTTCACTCGCTCTGTCTGTCTGTACCAAAGACCATACTAAGTAGTGCCTCTGAGGTATCTCAACACATGTTTGGCTACCTTCCAATACAATTCGGTCAGCTTAACCATTGCTTGAATAAGATGGTTTACTACATAACACATGTCCAACCGTGTTTTCACCAAATACATGAGTGAACCCACAAGATACCTGTAAATATTAGCCACCACTACTTCACCAGAAGTCACATCCTCCTTCCTCCTATTACCAGCTAGAGGATTCTCCATGGTTTTACTTCTCTCCATGTGGAACTTCTTGAGTATTACATTGGCATACTTTCCCTGAGAGACAATCAGTTCCTCATCTCTTTTCCATACTTCCATCCCCGGAAAGTAGTGCATGAGCCCCAAGTACTTCATTTCGAATTATCTTGTAAGATCTTCTTTGCAAGATTTGATCAACGTATCATCAAATGTCAGAATCAAATCGTCGATATATAAAACAGTAATCAACAATTTACCTTCAACTACAATATGGTAAAGGTTCGCATCTGCTTCACTTTTGGTGAAGCCCAACCCAGTGAAATAACCATCGATCCTAGTGTACCAAGAACGATGTGCTTGTTTCAATCCATACAACGCTCACCTGAGTTTGCACACAAGCTTAAATCCTTCAGACTGCTCAATATACACCTCTTCCTCAATCATGTCATTGAAGAATGTTGTCTTTACATCCACATGATGTATCTTCCATCCCATCTGCGCTGACAGTGCTAAAATGGATATGATTGATGATTACCCTATTAGAGGAGAAAAAGTCTCATCGTAATCAATACCCTCCACTTGAGAAAACCCTCTAGCCACAAACCTAGCCTTTTTTTCTCCACTTTACCATCCGCTGCTTGCTTTACCTTGTAAAGCCATCTAGAACTCATCACTGACTCATCTGCTAGTCTTAGGACCACATCCCAAACAATGTCCCTGTAAATGGAGTCATATTCCTCAACCATGGCATCAATGGAAACTAGTTGTTGCACTGCTTCTTCAAAAGAGGATGGCTCAATGTCTACTCATCCGCTCATCAAAGCCATGTAGCCAGTGTACCTCTTCGGTGACCTCCTCTACCTGCGATGTGATGTGGGTGCTCCCACATTCTCTCTATAATCATGCAATAATTTGTCAGCCTCTTTGGTGTGCTTTCTCCCATCTCTAGAAGACTCTGTATGAGTGGGTGTTTCCAGTCCCTGCTCCTCTACATGTGGATTTTCCACATCATCCTGAGGTTCCTCCTTTGGAGCTAAAATCTCCTCAACCACATGTAGCTAAAGTTCCCTCTTAAGGGAACATCTCATGGCCTTCTCTTCATCAAATTTTACATCTCTGCAAACCATTGTCATCCTATTGGTTGGAAGGTACACCCGATAGTTGTGAGGTGTATTAGTGTACCCCACAAATATTCCCAACTTTGTTGTTGGCTCAAGATTTTTCCATGCATCTTTAGTTACATGATAGTAGACTGATGAACCAAAAATCTTGAAGTGTGCCACATCTAGTTTCTTCCTTGAAAAATTCTCTTCCGGTATACTCATCCTGAGAATTTGATGAGGGCTTATGTTATGCAAATAAACAACTATGTTGCATGCTTCAGCCCACAAGTGTAATGGTAGGCTCTAATCATGCAACATTGCTCGTGCCGCTCCCATAATACTCCTATTCTTCCTTTCATCCACCCCAATCTGCTATGGTTTATGAGGTGCTATAAACTCCCATTGAATGCCTTCTGATGTATTTGACACATACTCTCCACCGTTATTGCTCTTGAGAGCTTTAACTTTTTTGTCATTATCGTTCTCAACAAGTTCTTTAAATCACAAAACTTAGCAAAAGTATGATCTTTCTTTTGCATGAATAAGATCCAACACTTACGAGAAAAATCATCAATAAATATCACAAAATACTTGTGTTTGGCCGTGGATGCTGTCGAGAATGGTCCACACACATATGAGTGAACTCGATTGAGGATCACCTATGCTCGACTTTCTTTGTCATGAAAGGAAGCTTTGGTGTACTTTCCCAATGTACACCCTTTACATGTGTCTACCTACTCTAGTGTACCCTTAGGAAGACCAGTGGAAATTTGTTGCATGATCTTCAAAGAGCCATGGTGAAAGTGACCCAATCTCCTATGCTATAACTCACTGATGTCTCGGCTGTGCACCTTATTTTCTTTAGTGATCAAGGCAACATAATCTTCTACCTCCAACATTTAGAGGTTCTTTACTCGAACCCCTATCCTCTTCACCTATCTTGTTGCTATGTGATGAAGGAACGCCTTTCCCTTACTAAATATCACATCATATCCTTTATCCTCCAACATGGAAACAAATACCAAGTTCTTCTTCAAACCAAGAACATACATAACATCTCACAAAGTGAGGGGAGAACCTGAATCCCTATGAAAAGTAACTATACCAATGTCGGTAGCACTATACCTCCCATCATCACTTATCTCGATATGCATTTGGAGATCCTTCTCCTCCAATTTACTGAAGATCTTTATATTACTGGTCATGTAGAAAGAAGCTCCAATGTCTAGATACCACACACTACCCATCATCGATGACACCATACAAGCGATGAGGGTAAAGTCCAATTCGAATTGTGAAGCAAGAGCTTCACCTGCCGCTCCTTCAAAGGGATTATTACCGACCTTCTTGGGAAGACACTTAGTGGCAAAGTGTCCCAACTCATGACAGTGAAAGCATTTGAATTTCGACATGTCCTTCTTGCAGCCCTGACAAGAATCTGATCTGGAATGGGATGAATTCCCCTTCCCTTTCTTTGCCTTACTCACTAAGGGATAATTCTCCTCATCATCATGCTTTGATGAGGATCTGTCTCTAGTGTTCCGTCGAATCTCTTCTTGTACTAAGTCAGACCACAATTGATCCCACTCTGCTAGCTTCTCCCTCCATTAACTGAGTCCTGGTAATTGTGCCAACTCTTGGGAAGTCCTAGAAGTGCTAGGCTCACTAGATCATCTTCAACAATAGTAATCCTGACACGTCCAAGCTCATCCCAACATTGGGTGAACTTGGTCACGTACTTCGGAATTGAGTCGCCCTTCTCCTTCTTGATATTTTTTTTCCCTTTAGTTCCAGCTTCCTGTGGTCACTACTATTTTGAAATAGGTTTGCCAATGCCTTCCACATTGCAAATGAATTTTCCTTACCGTGGAGATTCGAGACAATGTGATATTGAACTCCTTCTAGGATAATCATTCTCGCTTTTTCCACAAACTTTCTCCATTCAACCAAATATTTAGCATCAAATTATGGAGGCTTCATAATATCATGATCTATGAATTCCTTGAACCCGTTTTCTTCCAACACTACCTCCATCTTGTCCTTCCAAGATATGTAATTCGAGTTGCCCTCCAGGGCATTCTCAAGTCTCAAACTGTAGAATGACATATTGCTAACTCTGAAGTATGAACCTACAAATTCGATTTCACCTTCACAACAAACTCAAATTTTCCTCTTCTATATTGTCTTCAGCTTTGATACCATGTATAATTTTACTGTAGATTCAACATCTTATGTGGTATTCTAAAACACAAGACATGAATATACTCTACTCTTTAGCCGAAATCAAAATTGATCGATGAAAACAATAAGCAGAAAAGGAATAATTTCAATCACACATAACACAATATTTTTTTGGGGAAAGAAATTGCTCAAAACCCTGACTATCTATATTGCATTAACCAGAAGATCTCAGAAGAAAATACAATGCCTATTCAACTTGAACAATTCTTGCACAAGTACAATCTATCTCTCTGCTTCAAAAACCAACTCAAACCAACACTTATCCAATTTTGTTACCTGCCAATCCCCTACTTCCTTGCGCAATTCCTAAGAGAATTAGCCCATATTTAATTGGGAAATTCTCTCTCCATAACTACACAATCCATCCATAGGCCTTCTACTAATTGCATGCACCATCTGTACAACTCGGAAAATTATACAACTGATAGTACGCTGTCCGTGAACTCTAATCTCAACTTGGTCTTCCTCTGAACTAACATGCATGAGTTATTTATGAGTGAATATTTAGTTAATTGGTGGAGCAGTGAAGCTACATTGGTGCTTGTCCCTACTACTAGACCTCCTACTAGTTCCTCCAACAGTTGGAACTAGTTTAACTAACTATAACTCAACTAGACTAAGTTAATTAATTACAACTTAAAATAACTCAACTTGGCTCCCTAAAATTTAGGGATCACTCTACATGACTCTAGATATACTTCCAACTCAAAATTCCTAAGCCAACTAAGTCAAATTAACTTAGTTAAATATTACAAGTTTCTATGAGAATAAAATTTTGATTTAATTCCTATTTTATTTCAAGGACAAATTAATTAGGATTCCTTGTTGCTATTTTTTACAAATTTGTTGTATCAAGCCATTTATAGGATATGGTATTATTAAACCATGGTAACTGATTTTGTCTGTATAACGTGTTATAAGTTTATGGTTATAGTTCTGATAGTTAATAATGTATGTACATAATGAAGTACAAGAGGGATAAAAATTTCCATTATTTTAATAGGACAAGGTATTAGTATAAATGTAATTGTAAATATTAGACTAGGTTATGAATTATATTGTGGGTAACTTAGATGTTATATAAACAGTGCATATCATGCATAAAAACCTTTTGACAAGGGATATCATTTAAATGTTAGGTTTTTAAAAAAAGATTCCATAAGAACATGTAAATCACATAGGAATGCATATTGTTCAAAATAAGTAGAACAACAAAAAGTGAAATACCCTAGAATGTATAATTCACCAATAGTAAAGAAAGATGTTATTGAGAGAAGAGGGAATCATTGCATTAGCAAAGAAAACATTTTGAGTCATTGTTTACTAAAAACAAAAAAATTGAGTGTGTGTGAGGGTCAATACAAAGTTTGAAGAAGATTTTTGAGGTAATAGTAAGTAGTGCTAAAACAAATTTTATTGAACAAATTAAGATAACAACTTTAGAAGATAAAATTTATAATCAAATCTGGGAAAAGTTCAAAAACGAGATTGATAATGAAGAACAATCAGAATATGTAGTTAATTAAAACAGTTTTCTAACATTTAGAAACAAAATCTATGCTCCTAATGTGGTTGGACTTAAGCAACTAATACTAGATAAGCACCATAAAATGCGCTTCTCAACTCACCTTGGTGATTAGAAAATCATTTTAACACTCTGAAAAGAGTTTTTCTGGCCCACTATTAATGGCAGAAGTGTCCTCAGACACATAATTTTATTAATCAGAAAAAAATAATTACATAATTGATTTTGCAAGAGTTTACACCCGAACAACACAAACACTGTTGCAATGAGCTATTTATAAGCTCCATGTCCTAACTACCTCTAATTATGGATCACTTATTAAATAACAACTGTCCATTTACAATAAATGCTATTCAAACCAACTAGCTAATTAATCTCCTAAAATAGAGCCTAAGATACGACACATTTGGAGAGTCATATCTTGTTACAACAATATACTAATTCTAATTGTCTCTATTAAATAATTAATCATTCTAGAATAATAATTATTAATTTATTTCTTAAATTAATAATTATTTTATTTCAATTTTATAACCTATGATAATAACTTATTTTTGGATCATCTAACATTCCCCCCTATGATCCAAAGATACATTACAACAGATACCAAGTTCATCTCTAAACTTAGTAAATTTTATTCTGCTAAGCGGTTTCATGAAAATGTCGGAGATCTGATCTTCAGAAGGACAATAAACTGGCTTGAGGACATCTTTGGCAATGACAGATCTGATATGATGATACTTGGTGTCCACATGCTTTGTCTTTGAATGAAAAACTGGGTTCTTGGCAAGTTTGATGGCTAACTGGTTGTCAATGAATAACGATGTAGCTTCTACCTGAGAAATACCCAAGTCCTGCAAAATTCGGCGCAACCAAACAATTTCACATGCTGCTTCCCATGCTGAAATGTACTCTGCTTCTGCTGAAGAAGTGGCCACTGTAGCTTGTTTCTTACAACTCCAAGATACTACTGTTGACCCCATATTCATTAAATAACCCGATGTTGATGTGTAAAGAAGACCAAAATCTTTTGTTCCTTGGATATATCGAAGAACTCTTTTGGCTGCATTCCAGTGGCTGTCTCGTGGTTCCTGCATAAAACGTGAAAGAATACTGACTGCATAAGATAGATCAGAATGAGTATTTGTCAAATAAATCAAGCTGCCAATCAACTGTCTGTAAGTTGTACTGTCCACCTGTTCCCCCCCTTCAAATTTTGAAAGTTTCAAGTTTTGCTCCATGGGGGTAAGAACGGGCTTGCAATCCTGCATGCCAAAATGCTGAAGAACCTCTGCTGCATACTTACTCTGAGAAATGAAAATATGATGTGGACGTTGGAAGACTTCAACTCCAAGATAGTAGTGAAGTAATCCCAAATCTGTCATCTTAAAACCGGCTTGTAACTCCTTTTTCACCTGTGCAATATGATCATCATGATTGCCAGTAATGATCAAATCATCTACATACATAACAAGAATTACCAGATATTTTCCCTGTTGTCGCACATACAAAGTATCATCAGATTCACTTCGTTGAAAACCAACTTTCTTAAGGTATTCATCCATCTTTGCATACCAAGCTCGGGGAGCTTGTTTTAATCCATATAAAGCCTTGATCAATTTGCAGACTTTATGTTCTTGTCCTTCAACTTCAAAACCTGGTGGTTGGGTCATATACACTTCCTCCTATAAATCCCCATTGAGAAAAGCACTTTTCACATCCATTTGATGAACTTTCCATCCTTTTGGAGCGGCCACTGCAAGTGTTAATCGGATGGTGTTCCATTTTGTTGTTGGAGCAATAGTTTCTTCATAATCAATGCCTTCCTGCTGCACAAAACCTTTTGCGACAAGTCGAGCTTTATACTTGTCAAGTTCTCCCTTTTGATTATACTTAATTCTGTAAACCCATTTGCATCCTATGGGTTTAACATTTGCTGGACAATCAACAAGTTTCCAAGTGTTGTTATCAATTACTACTCGATATTCTTCAACCATAGCCTGTTGCCACTCTTTATGTTTTACTGCTTCTTTGTATGTGGAAGGTTCAGTAAAATCATTTTCTATCAAGGCAAAGTTGCCTTCACTTCTATGTGCCCTTCTGGTGCCAGTTTTATTCTGTTCATCAGGCTTTACATCTTTTAAAAGTTGAACTGCCCATTTCGGAAGTTGGTGCTCACTTGTTTGTGCTTCTGTAAAGTCCCCATCATTGTAAAGAGGATTAATATAAACTGATGTTCGTCGTTCAGGTGAAGAAAGTGGAGAATCACTGTCAGAAGAACTGCTGCTTCTTGGAGATGCGGATGATCTGCTTGAAGACCCAGATGATGGTGTTGATGTAGATGGATTGGATGACTCATCTTCATAGGAAGGAAAATCAAGTTCATACCAATTTGGTGAAGTTGGTTGATTTTGCTTTTTATCATTTCTTTTACTTCCCTTAGTTTCTAACTTGTGAAGAAGATTTTCAATTTCTTCAGCACTTTTGCTCTCAGTTTCATCAAAAATGACATCCCTACTTACAATGAATTTTCCATTGGTCAAAAGACGATACCCTTTATTCTCATCAGAATAGCCAATCATTGTGCATTTTAAACTTTGTGAGTTAAGCTTAGTTCGTTTTTCTTTCGGAACTAAGGCATAACACACTGACCCAAAAACTCTAAGATGTTTAACTCGAGGTTTGAAACCAAACCAAGCTTCATAAGGTGTGATTTCGTCTAAATAAGCAGTTGGAGA
>APFE030237227.1:54202-105117 GCA_000404065.3 Pinus taeda
CAGCATTAATAATTTCTTGCCTGATATTCTTAAGTCTTGAGAGATATTCAAGAACATCACCGCCTTCAGTTAATTTTTGTTGCAACAATTTTATTGTAGATCGACTTTCTTTGATTCAGGCTGAGTATCAAAGAGGTCTTTAAAAGTTTTCAAAGCAGTCCATGCATCTATAGCATTTTCTATATGGACATACATTTCATCATTCACAGACGATTTAATAAGAGCTAAGACTTTAGCATTCTTGATTTCCCATTTCACTAGTGCAACTGCATCTGTGGGTTTATTTGGCTTAACATCTCCATCACATATTCCCTGCCATAATTCACTGTAAATAAGTGTGCTTTCGATGAGACGATGCCATGTTTTATAAGATTTGGTGCCTTCTAGTTTGTTGGAATCAGAAAACAAATTAATCAACTTAGACATTTTAGCGTTGAAGCGTTGCACCAAAAATCAGAACAGAGATGATAAGATAGTCAACACAACACACCACGCAAAAACAACACGATCTATCAGGGCTTGGCCTTGACCCTCGAATAGTCGTTTGAAGCAGGAGAAAAATGACTGAGCTTTGCACTTGGCTCTAGTAAATTTCTCAAAAATTACAGGGCAACTTTCAAAATTTGACATTTACAATGATGCTCTTGCAAAACTTCATAAAAACAAATTTACCACCCCTCAAAGTAAAATTACTTTGAGTTATACTTATCCCCTTTAAAAAAAAAAATTACAATTAAAATCTCCTTATTACTCCAAAAATTTACAAATCACCTTATTTCTCCAAATATTTACAAAATCCTTATTCCACCAATTACATAAAATTATATACCGTATCTCACCAAATTACAAATTACAAACTATATATTAGAAAAACCTTATCTCCCCAAATTATAAACTATTAAAAAACTTTATAATTCCCCTTTACAAAAAAACTTTATTATCGATTTTTCATTACTCTCTTTTCCTTTTTTTTTTTTTAAAAACCCCATAAAGAAAAGGTGAATGTTACGTGTACTTTAAAAAGTGAATAAATCTACTTTTTAAAGCATATATCATGCCTTTTCAAAAAAGCACATCCTAATTCACGGTGGCTTTTAAAAAATCCACGCAGGCTAGCAACGTTGGCGTTGCTTGGACACTTCTTGCTGGTCGACTATCTTCTGTTTGTCCACGCAGGGAATCTTCACTAATGCAGCTTTAAACTTCCAGATAAAAAATTTTAAGCCTCTGAATATTTTAGGATGTCCTCCACGCTGGCAACACAGAGTGCTGGCTGGTTGGCTCTCACGCAGGGTTCGCTGGCTGGCTTCGGTAAGTCTTTAGCACAAAATCCTCCGTGGCTGGAATTTATTTTGCTTAATGACATAAAAAAAAAACATCAGAAGACGTTCATCTAAAACACAAACACCAGAATCATAAATTGATTCAAGTACGGAATCATTTTCAACTCATCGAATGGTTAAATGCAGTAGAACGCGGCTCAACAAGCAGTTCAACGCTATTGAAGCTACCTCCACCTGTTTTAAAAATTGTACAAAAATCATCTATTTTTTAAATGAGTACCATAAAAACCCGTAACACTCTAGCTGCTGCTTTTGAGTACGATATAGCTGCTGCTGCAAATGAAACTGCAACAATAAAGGTTCCGTGGTGCTGCTGAAATAGAGGTTCCGTGAGGAAGAAAATCAACTGCGTCCAGAAAATTAATTGCGTACAAAGCAGCTTGTCCACATATCCAATCCTTTGAAGACAATAAATACAGTTCTGAATATGGTATTTTTTTTTCATAAGACATCATTTTAACAATTCTCTTGACAGCAAAATAAGGACTTTTTACATGTCGCAACTCCAAATAAAACTTCTGGTGCCATAATCTGAATAAAGGACTGTTGCCAGAAATGAATTATAAAATACCAATGCCCGATTCTTTCTTGACAAATCGTAATACATAAGGCAAGAGTACGTCTGAAGTAAATTCAAAAACCAGGGGGCAAAATGACCATCATCAAATGCGATAACAGTCTAAATCCAATATGCAATGAGATTAACATAAAGATTTTGAGGAATTGACGTCAGCAATATTACTGTTAAGGATTGCAGAAAATGGCCCAAATAGATCTCACCCATAAATGTGGCCCATTTTGGAGCGCTTTCAATATTACATTCAATAAAAAATACCATCCAACTTTGCATCAAATTTTAGCATGGGCGTATGTTCCAGCATCCAAGAATTAACCAAATCAATTTGCAAATTAGCAATCTAAATTTTTTTTTGTTCGTTGAACACAAAACTGGCCAATTTCATACCAGTGATTTGTTGATCAATTCAAGGGAGTCTTCCACAAACTTGTAGAGATAGAATCTCCTCTTCACATCCACTGCAGCATTATTGGAGCTCTGATCCCACAATAATGGTAGAAGTGTCCTCAGACAAATAATTTTATTAATCAGAAAAAAATAATTACATAATTGATTTTGCAAGAGTTTACACCCGAACAACACAAACACTCTTGCAACGAGCTATTTATAAGCTCCATGTCCTAACTACCTCTAATTATGGATCAGTTATTAAATAACAAGTGTCCATTTACAATAAATGCTATTCAAACCAACTAGCTAACTAATCTCCTAAAATAGAGCCTAAGATACGACACATTTGGAGAGTCATATCTTGTTACAACAATATACTAATTCTAATTGTCTCCATTAAATAATTAATCATTCTAGAATAATAATTATTATTTTAATTTCTTAAATTAATTATTATTTTATTTCAATTTTATAACCTATGATAATAACTTATTTTTGGATCATCTAACAACTATGAAGAAGGAAGTAGCCAAGTGCTTGGAAAAATGCCAAGAATGTCAAAAAGTGAAGGTAGAACATCAACATCTAACCTGTCTGCTAAACCCTCTTCCTATACCAAAATGGAAGTGGTAGGTACTTGATGAGTCCCGGTATTGCAACAAGAATGCTGCAACTCCCAAGGTTACCAACTTAATTATCAACCCAAGGTTTGTACAAACTTAAGAGGTGTCGACACTATATGTGCAACATGCAATGTGTCCTTCTTTCATAGATCTGATGTATTGAAGTGAATATCATGGAATCAATCCTAAACTAATTGCATAAATGGAAATGCTTGAAATGGAAACCTTAACCTATTGCAGGAAACAAAAGACAAGGAAATAAATCCTATTCTAATTGCATAAAGTAAAAAGCATGAACCAACTCTACAACACTTCAAAAGACCATATTCTAGTAACAACATTCATTAAGAATTTCAAAAAGTAATCATTTAAACCATCTTTGTACCCTTCAATTCATGAACCTATTTACTAACCCTAATTGCATATACGTATTACAGTGGTGAAAAGATGAATCCTAAGCGGTCTATAGTCTTCCTAAAACTTTGTTAAGAGCACAAGGGTCATTTTATAGGGTCAAGATACAAAAAGCAAGCCGAGAGGGCAATTCTGGTCGAGTTTGGATGGTCTTTGTGCAATGTCATAGGATCGGGACAGAGTGCTACAAGATTTTCCGTTTTTGCTACAGGATCAGGTCCGAGAGAAATTTGTGGGCTTAGAAGGTGATATGAAGGTGAGGAAATATGTAATAAAGTAGGATAAAGGTTTATGAAGCCCTTTCCAAGCGTAGTGTTCCTTAGGATCCCATCTTGCATAAGGAAAGATGCAATCAATGGCCTCTAACAAATATGAAAATAACTCTTTGTATACAATTTGCTTGAAGAGGTCGTTGAGGAAGGAGAGAAGGTGTTTATTATAAGATTAAAAATGAAAATGACAATTCTCAGCCCCAAAAACCCATAGTCTCACCTACACACAATAAATATTATGATATTTATACTTGAAACGACTAAAATACCTAGTCTACCAACTAGCTTGTCCTCCAAGTTATCTTACCAAATGCCCAAGAAAATCGAATGAAAATGAGATGGGGTAATTTTTTTTATTCATTAGGCTATCCTAAGACTACACTCCAAGTGGAATCGCTAACAACTAACCTTGTTAACATGTGCTAAAAATTACTAGAAAATTACTACTATAAAAACCAGAAATTCAAGAATTAGTGAGCTAGCTATCAAATGCATAACCTGATCAAGTGAAAATGATATGGGGTAAATTTTTATATTAAGTTGGATGTTTTTAGGCTTTAGTACAAGTGGAATAAACCCAAAATAAGCTTATTAACATGTGCTAAAATTCAACATAAATTTATTACTATTTTGCTATAGGACAAACACTTCCAAAAATTTCAAAATTGTGAACTAGGAAACCAATCCAAGTAGCGCAGTGATGCATATGACTTTTCAAGGTTTTTCTAAGGATGAATCATTCTTGTAATTGTATGAATTACCTGAAAAAAACTTACTTCAATCATTTAACCAATCTAAACTACAACAAATGAAGCATGAATACTAAATCTAGAAATAGGAAAAGCAAAAATAAGAGATGCAAATGAATAAGAAGTGAAAATAAGATAAAGAAATTGTACAATAGGGATCTGAGACTCATTGTATGGCCAAGCCCAAGGACACTCAAATTTATATGAAGGAAAGCAAGCTTTAAAATCTAAAAATGGCACCAAACTTCATTATTAGTGTCAATCCAAGTACATCTTTGTTGAAATGAAAGTAGAGTTGCTACATAACAAGATTTTTTCATAAGAATACTAAAAAATACATGACCCTAGAGGAAAATTCGAATTGGTACTTATAAAATTTGATGGGGAAGCATCCTCATTTAAAGGAGTCAACTTTCCCCTCCAAAGTCCCTCAAAAGGTGGATTTGGTTCCCAATAGTTGGAATCTTCATTAAATGACAGGGAACCCATTCCTAGATTTTCTCAGTGAGTGGATCTCCAAAATTTGCTCAATAATTTAATAATATCTTGTTCATTTATCATCCAATCTTGGTCCATCCTATAGCAGGGAGAAAGTCCCTAGATTATCTCATCTTCCAAATCTTCATAATCTGCCCAATACTCTCACAATATTTAAAATAAATAAATAATATTAGGCACATAATATCCAATTATCTCTAAACCTTCTTAAGAATATATTAAAGCTAAAAAAACATTATTAAGTGTAAAGGGAGAGATTTAATATAGCCTTTATGTGCATAAGAAATATTAGATTTCCCTTAATTTGTATCTAATTTGGAGGCCCATCAGTGCTTTCATTAGATTTTATCATTGGCTTACCTAGAACTAGAAGGCAACATGACTCGATTATGCTGGTGGTAGATAAACTGTCAAAAGCTACACATTTATACCTATTCAATCTACTTATAAATCTATGTAGGCAACATATATTTTCATGAAAGAAATTTTCAGACTACATGGTGTTAGTGTCAGTGTTTTCTGCCTGTCACTAGTGATCAAATATGCTTTTACCAAGTTTGTTAGGGGTATCAAGGTCAAATTTTATCATGTCACTAGGTTTTCAGAGTAAAATTTGGTCACTGGTTAGTTTGTCTACGAATGTCTCTATTCTCTTAAAAATGTCGGTCGCTTACATCGCTCAGATGAGTGTATCATAATAAAGAGAATGTCTTCATCATATCAATCATCATCATCACCATTTCACTCAGTCTAATGTCTTCATTAGGTCATTAGGGTTTCAAGGTATATCTTCAGTTCATGCATAAAATCCGACATAGGATGAGTTGTGATAACTAGCTCTTTTCAATAAATTTTTATGAGGTTTCATAAGTGCTTCATGGTTACAATCTCAAGGTTCCAAAAGGAAGAAGTTTCAATGTTAAAAAGGGTAAGAGAAATTCAAATTTCAAGTCTCCAAAGTGGCCAAGTTTAAAAGGGTGAAAGTCATGTTTTGAAAAGGTATGTGGGACCCATTTCCACTCATGAGAAGATCATATTACCTATAAAAGCCCAAAATGTCCCAAACATATTTCATTTTCACCCTCACATCCTTTGTTCGTTGAGATCTATCCTCCTTTGGTGAAAAAACACGGGTTTTCTAGATAAAATTGGCAAAAATCTCTCAATGTTGCACTTCTGTGAACCGCGCTACACTTCTGGAGGTGGAGCTGTACTTCTATGAACTGCGCTGCGCTTTGGCGCTGCACTTCTGCCAATGGCACTACACTTGGGACAAAGTGGCCCAAAACTTGCCAAAACTCACTCAAACTTCAAAATTAAGCTTGCATTCCTATTCTTTGCTCTTCTAAGCTATTTAACAAGTAAGTAACATCATCTTACTCACTCTTTTTATTTGGCAAAGCAATTACAAATGGTGAGTTTTGTTCATCTAGGGTTCATGTGAAATCTCATGCTTCAACGCTAGTGCAGATGATGGTTTTGTTAGATATGGCATTTCAAACTTTGAAATTTTCCATCTCATACCTATGTATATATATAAATCACCATCTCGTATACTAATCAACTCATTTACTTTCAGTTTACCTCAACTTTTCACAAACCCTAGTTCATACATATCATTTTAGACAATTTTCCTAGCAGGTCTGTCTTTTAGATTCTCAGACTCATCTCTCCCTCTCATTTCACTCCTTTCAAAATTCATAAGTTTTGTACAACCCCTATCCATCTCCAAAAATTTCCCTATCATCATCTCCCTTCCCTAACTCCCTCATTTCATCATTTCACTCATTCCTCACTGTTTTTCCATTTTCCTGTTATCTAGGGTTTTTATCAAAATGGAGGGAGATTCTTCACCATCAAAAAAGAGAAAACATCATAAAAGGGGGAGGATCCTGAGGTATGAGCCTACAAACTACAATGAAATCAACTCCTCACCATTCATTAAACAGTCCTTTGAAGATGTCAGTTTTCTAGGGTTTTGTCAAAGGGTGGGTGAAGTAGGTTACCATGAGCAGCTCACTGATTGGATTGCCACCAATCTGAAAGGGGAAAAGGTCATCATAGCAGGGATTGAATTTAAATTCTCAGTATCTACCATCTCTCTTTCCATAGGGGTACCTGATCATGGGGACTATTGGTTCAAAGGCATTATCTTAGACCTTGAACAATATCGACCGTTCTTAAAGTCACCCTACGGAGAGGCTCATTCACACATCATCCCATTCAGGTACCTATTGGAAAAGTATGTGCCATTGATGAAGGTTGTAATGAAGCTTTTCACTTGTGAGGTGAGATTTTCTAGATTGTATGGGTACCACATTAGACTGCTAATGCATTTCATAGCTCTGAAACCTCTCAACATGTGAAATTACTTGTGTAGAAGTCTTATCAAAATGAATTAAAAGGTGCAAGTGAAAAGTAAAGAAAACTACCCGTCTTTTTCATCACAGTTTGATAAAAGTTGTAGTCCTCCATCAGTTGGTAGAAAATAACATGGCATGGGATACCTTCATAGAAACAACTTTGCAAAGTCATGAGAATACTTCACCAAGCCATCAACAAGACACATCAACATAGCCTATGGAGGTAGGATCATCAAGAAAATCAGAGGAGGTTCCCAAGGTACCTAGACCTGAGGTGAAAAAAATATATCAAAGAGGAAAAATACTTGTGTTTACTTCTCAAGTAGAGAAAAGGGCCAAGCCTTCTACATCAGCACAACAAGGATCACATTTACAGGATGAGGAGCTAATTGAACATGATTTTGAACTAGTTGACTTGGAGGGAGCAGATGAACCTTCAAACTTGCAACAAGTTATCAAAGAGAAGGATTCCCAAATTAGAGAAGGATTCCCAAATTAGAGAGCTCATGGACAATTTGGCAAAGGGCCAGATTCATCATTTCTTTCCTTAAGCAAGAAAATAGTTAGCTCAAGGCAAAACAACTAATCATGGAGAAAAAGAAATCCAAGATGTTGCAGCAAGGAGACAAAGGTAAATAAGTGTTCGATCATGATGAACATGATTAACATGAAAAGTAGATTGGAAAGAAGAAGCTTAGAACAAATGGTCTTAAAAAAACATTGCAGAAGGAAAAAGACCAAAATCTACTTGATGAAGATTTGTATATTGAAGACAAAATTGCCATGGAGATCAACAAAGACAAAGAATATTGGCTAGGAAAAGTCAATGGCCATATAGAGCAGCTTCTTGACAAGGCCAACAGGGAAAATCATCTATTGAGGCACATGACCCACCACTATCAGACCAGAAACATGATTTGCGACATCAAGCTCAAGCAAATGAAAAACAAGCTAAAGGAAACACTAAAAGACAAAAAAGAGAGGGATAACTTGGAGATGTTTGCTGAAGAATCCATGAGAGAATGAAACACCTCATTTTTCACTTCATGACCAATTTTGGGAGTTTTTTGAGCATTTTTTGTTTTTTTAGAATTTTGGTGCAAACTTCAGACACTGGACTAGTCATAGAAACGTGGTGCCTTGGCACTGCGCTTTTTCTTCAGGGATCCAAATGACAAGTGGCTTACATTTTTGGAAAGATGATGGCCTCCTCTCAAAACCAATTTCATAATATTTCTTAGAAAAATCTCAGATTTTGAGAAAAAGGTGAAAAAGGGGTCAAAAATCATCATTCTGCAACTCTTTTTGACAAGTGTTGTGCTTTTGGAGACACCTTGGGAGAATCAAGTTTTGAAGGCCTTCCCATTGTTCATTTTAAAAAATTCAAGATGTTATAGAAACTAGATATACAAGGCTAGTTTAAAATTCTCTCATATTTCAAATTGGACCTCAGGAAGGTACCTAACAGTTGCCTCAAATTTGGCGTTGCGCTTCTACAAATTTCTGAGTTTTTATTTAAAAATTTCACTATGTACTTTCTCAGCTTTTTAGTTTGATTTGGTCAAAGCTAAACTCATGATTTAAATTTAGTAGTTCAAAGTTTAGATGATGTAATCATAAATAAATAGGCATGATAGGTTGTTTTTATGGTTAATTAGGCCTCATAAAACAAGAAAAACTCAAATCAAAGTCTAAGAGAAGAGTTTTCTTTTGACCTTCTCACTCTCACTTGTTGGTTGAAAAAATCTTGGAAACTGTTCCACCACTTAGGGATTCGACCCCTAAAGGCTGGGAAGTTGTTTGTTTGAGTCTATATGTATCATTTCTCATTCAGAGAGAAGGGTTGGACTTCAGAGGAGAGACTTGTACCTTATGCTTTCGTATAGTTAATCAAGGAGTAATTGCAACTATTTTTCAGGAATACTTGTTTAGTGAGTTTGTGGTGTTGTTTTCCTTTCATATCAGTTTCTTATTGATGAATTCATCTCTCTTAACATGCTTTTCTTTATTCAGGGTGTTTTCCTTACAGTCATATAGGCAAAATTCTTTAGATACAAAGCTCTGTTTATGTCGAAAATCATGTTTATGTATCTCTTCTTCTATATTAATGAATTCATGCTAATAAATGCTCATTATGATTTCTTAAGATTTTAGACCTATAATACATTGAACAAATCTTAAGATCACCACAAAACATTGTTATCTTGCTTCTCTTATACATTCTACTACAAACTTTGGTTCTATAGGTGACAACTTCCAGTATCTAAAGATAGGCTGATTTTACAAATTTCATCAAGTTTAAGGTGTGAAAATTCTGGCTCCTAAAAGTCATACTAGGTCAAATCCTGACCCAAATCCACCTTTTATTGTTGATGACCCATAAAAACTACTTAGAAAACTCAAGTCACCTATCTATGAAAGTGCAACTCAAAAAATAAAAAGGACTACTTCTTTGGCTAAAAATTTATTCACTTTTGAGCACCCTTCTTTTGATATTCAGTTAGAAATATCTCTTTCAAGGTCAAATATGAGCCTTTTCTTTCTGAAGTATTATTTGAACCTTTTCAATTTGATTCTCATCTCCCTTCTTCTGAATCCATCTTTTCTAAAGCTGCTCATGAACTGTGGTTAAACTTTGATTAACTCCAAAGTCTAGCTGACCAACTCCAAATCACCACTGAAAAAGCTTACATTCAATATCATCTTGAATACCTAACTGTTGTTTCATCCTCTACTGCACCTCCAAATATCTCATCCACCTCATCTCTTTTTCCACCATCTCCATTAGTGTCATCATCTTTACCTACACAACCCATTGTAGTACCTCTACTACATCCTATAAGAGTCATGGCTCAGTTCGCTCCTCTAATCTTGCCTACTCAACTTGCATCTTTACCTCAAAATTATGGCCAAAGACTCCCTTTGCTTGATGGAAGTTCAAAAATTACAACCCAATGACATGTTGACAAATTGATAGATTTTATTGATCTTGAAGAGATTAATGAAGAAGATGCTAAGATGAGAATCACAGATCAGAGTTTTTCTGGAGATGTGAAGAAATGGTTTCGCAATTTGACTACTAATTCTATCAATAACTGTTACATAGCAATTTGTCACCGTCCCTGTTACCCCCCTCCTGCATCTTGGAGGACTCATTCCGGGACCTACGAGAAGTAACATGACCTACAAAAGATAGCCCTTTTTCCATCGGCACAGTTCCATAGTGTAGCACTCGCACCAATGGGGGAAATCCTCTAAAGAGGGCACGCCAGTTGGCGCTCTATCACAGAGTCGCACTCACACCAGCCATAATGAGTGGTGTTTTTTAACAAACCAACAGCGGAAGATTCATCCTAACCAACTCCTGGACTGAATCTATCTTGAGTTGGGTCGTTTTGCTTCGAATCTCCATAGAGGGGAAGTGGTTTGCCACCTCTCATGGAAGCTTCTTTAGTGATAAAGCCAATCCCATGAATATTGTGGATGATCCCAACTCCCCCTCCTCCATCTATAAAAGCTTGTCCATTTTCCTTAGGCAAGCTAGTTCCAGAGTTCCAGAGATTGAGAATTGTCAAGTTACCAAGAGCTTCATGCTGCAAGATCCTTCTTCATTCCCATAAGGCCAAATCTAAGTAAGGAGATTCTTGTCCAATAACCAAGGAGAGAGAGGCTTGTTCCCATTCCCAACAAGCTTTCTGATCACCCAACCAAAGGAGGATTTGACGTCAGAACTATGGTTGTATTCTTCTTTGTTTATCATTAATAAACGACTATTTTTATGGTTCCACTCTTATTGTTATTTGTGATAATGATGAGTTATATCCTTTCTGACTGATATATAGTTGCATCTATTGTATTTTATGCTTGTGTTTGTGTCGTTCTTTGTATGTGCAGGTGTCCATTCATGGAGATCGTGGGGATCGTGATCTGCCAGAGCAAAGGAATGGGAGCGTCAACTCTTCTACAAGCACTAGCATTGGAATCTAGGTAGGCCCTCATCATTGGTCTTTAATTTGCAATTAGAAACTTGCGTGGTAGCATTGTATGATTGTTGCTAGACCCAATCTGGGCTAGTGAGGATTGCCTTTGTCCGCAGAGGGGATTTTACCTCCACAACAATTTGGCGACTCCGTTGGGGAGCTTGTCTTGTCTTTTTGGTTGTTTCTTGCTTTTTACCTGCTTGGTTAGCCTTCTGGGTTGAGTTCTTTTGCTGTTTCTTGCCTTTTGGTTTACCTAGTTATTGTTGGCCTAGCTTTGGATTGCTTGTTTTTTATTTTTGCATAGCAAACTTGATTGGCGCGCTTTTATAGCATAACAGTCGCGCCAATTGGCACTAGTTGCTCATTTACAACCCACGCCAATCCTTAAAAGGCACTAGTTGCAGCCTGACAATCGCGCCAGGCCTGGGAACTTTTGAAGTTTGCTTGGTTTTGAGCCTCCTGAGCTTGGTTTTTGTTTTGGGTACCTTTTCTCGACTGCTTGAGTGTGTTGGAGTCTTTTTTGACTGGTTTTGAGTCTCTTTTTTGAGAAATTCTTAATTTGATTTCCTTTGGTCATTACTTGGAGGTTTGTCTCAGTCTTTTCACAATTTTGCATCTTTTTGCTTTTGTTTTTGCAAAAAAATTTCCCCCTCATTCGCCCGGGGGGGGGGCGCTAAATTGTGTATGGTTGTTAATCGCCTTTGAGTGTTTTTATTTTTTGATCTTTGGAACTCTCACCCAATTTTCTTGATTTGGACTTGATTGGTTCTTAGATTACATTAGAATCATCTTGTGTTTGAGAATTCTCTTGCATAGATCACACTTGCATAATTATAATTCTCATTTTCAGAATATGGATGAAAAATGTGCATAGATTACATTTGAATACTTTTCAAGTGAATTGTGCATAGATTACAATTGCATAGTTTACATTCTGAAAAATCAATCGTAGATTTAGATCAATTTTCTTTGATTTGAATTAACATATTTTTATGCTTGTTTTGAACACAAAAAAAAAACTGTTTTGGAATTGATTTGCATTAGTTTTTCTTGATGAAATTAGTGCATTAGATAATTTGTTATATTTTCTCATAGTGATCAATTTTTTGCATTGTTGGAAGTGAATGTTAACTCTCTCCTTACTTTAGTTAGCATTCATTGAATGAAATGATATATTGTGGCATATAGTTTGCATTTAGGAAATTTTGAGACATTACATACGGTAAGTCTTGAAAAATAAAACATAATACAATAGCAACTTTAAAATGAACCGAATGAATTTAACAACGCATTGGAATTTAACGAATATATTTAGAGGTCTAGGCTAGAGACGTGCTCTGATGTCGTTAAACCTAGTCACTTTTGTTTCCACTCAAGGTTGGGTGATTCCTCGTTGTGTGACTCAATAGTGGTCTAGTACGGCATTGTGCTCCCACGTACCGTCGAGTATATGGGGAGACCCCACTAGGTTATCATCCTTTATCCATAGGAAGCCGATTTTTCCGCCCTATACCCGTGATACACCGAATACAGCATTCGGGAGATTGCCTGCATGTACGGAAAGTCCTTGGTTGATTTCTCTTTCATTTCCAAAACCAAGGTGTATATTGCAGTTCACGGGTATTTGGTACACCCTCTTTGCCTAGTATCCCTGAGCTGTCATTTGATCTTTTCTGACTCCCTAAATTTGAAAGGATCACCAAGCGCTTGCCCTTTCACGCTTGTTTCAAATCTGAAAGTGATAGAGTCACCTTTTATCTGTTTCTTGACTCTTAAAACATGAAACGATGAAGTTTCTTAATTCCAATGTGGTAAAAATTAAATCACCCGCAATCACACACCCTGTTAGATTCTGCTTGTTGGCTGTTTGATTGTGTGTCTTGACTCTTTTCAGCCCCGTGTGTGATTTTCACTTTTTGATGGCAACTTTTCCAGAGTTCACCAACCCAGGAATCCCTTCTGATGGGAATCCTGGTCATTTTCCTCCTTTTGGGAATGTTGGTGCTCCTTACATGGCAATGTTGTCCCTTCTTGGGTTAACTATTGGGTTGCCTATTTGGTTGTTCTCAATCTCTGTGGTCTCTAATGTTTCAACTATTGGTCAATCAGTTCCTCCACCTGAACAACATCATGTTGATTCCAAGGTGGACCTCTCCCCTTCTTCACCTGTTTCTACGTCTTCATCTTCTACTTCGCCTGGTGAAAGTCTGGATTCAAGTAACCAGGTGGCTAAGAAGAAGAAGAAGAAGACGAAGAAGAAGAAGTCTCATAAGTGAGAGGTTAAAAGTGCAGCTACTGCTCCGAGTACATCTCAGGTCGGGCCACCTTCTGCTCCTCCGCGAAAGGTCAAGTTTCCTTGTAAATTGTGCAAGGACGACCATCTTCTTCGTGATTGTCCTGGCATTCGTAGGATCTTAGAAGTATGGTCTCACGATCCGGCCTGCCCCTCATCACCCTCTGAAGCTCATGGTGATGCTACCCTATCAATTGGCAATGGTAGGAAGAACAAGAAGATTCGGTTCCCCTGTAGGCTATGTGAAGGCAACCATCTCCTTCACCTTTGTCCGCTCATGGATAAAGCTTCCGCTGTCTTGGAAAGTCTTACAACTTCTTCACCCCAGCTCCCCGTTGGTTATCAGAGGCTCTCTTCAGATCCTCCCCCTGTCCACAAAGAGATTGACTTAGATCCTTCTCTTGTCCATCCTCCTCATTCCAAACCTGGCTGTGCTAAGCCTGTTCAGGACCACCCATTGGTCGGAGAGAGTGTCAACTCAGGTTCACCACCCGTCGATCACTCTGCTTTGGAAGAGCGTCATGCTCATGTTCTTCTCATCTCATTAGATTCTCCTCAGTCTGAAAACGACCCTCCTATCTCATCTGATCCCGAGAGTCCTTCTTTAGAGCAGGGGGGCAATCATACGATTCCCCCACCAAGTAGTTCTATCATTTCCTTCGACTGGAGTCACCTGACTGCTTTCCGCCTTCCATCCCACGTGCCTTTCCATATTACAGTACATGCCTATGATATGGAAGTACCTGGCACTGTCTTGGATGAGGGTGCATCTGTTAGTCTTATGCCTTCCACTACTTGGCAAGCTTTGGGCTCCCCACAGCTTGTGCCAGTTGCACAGACTCTATTAGCGTTTGACAGAGGAACCAGTCAACCATTAGGGATCTTTTCGAAGTTCCCTATTACTTTGGGAGGCAAAACCGTCTATATAGACGTCCTGGTTACCCAAGGTGCTTTAGATTTCAGTCTTCTCCTTGGTCGTGACTATGTTTATGCCATGAGGCCCTTGTATCTTCACTTTTCCATGTGGTTTTCTTTCCACACGACGGAAGAATCGTGACTATCAATCAATTATCGTTCCTTAGTCCCCCAATGCCTCCTACGCAGTTGTCATCCCCTTCTGGTTTTTATCCACTAGTTGTATCTGCCCCACCGCAGGTCAAGTACGTGGCTACTTATCCCGTGCCTGTATCCAGTGATGTCGTCATCGTGCATAGTGTCCTGGGGGCATTGGGTCCCGATTTCCAAGATGTGATCCTTCCACCAGTAGTGGCACTCTTGGAATCAATGACTTCCTGTTCATTACGATGAAGTTCGTTCGGAGCATAGTTCACTTTCCTATGTCAAGCTCCTTAAAAAATGAAGTTGGGTTTGGTTGAGCATAGTTCCTGATCTTGTATCAAGCTCGTTAAAAAATGAAACAAGGGTTATGAGGATAGTTCTTTTACTGTGTCAACCTCATTAAAAAAAGAACAACTCCCTTTCCAAATCGAGTCTTTTGATTAAGATCTCGTAAAATACAAGTCGAGTCTTTCCAAGATCTCGAAAGTGAACCTTCATTCCATCCACTTTGTTGAATGCAATGAAGCTTGGGGGCATGTACCTCGTTTTGCGTCATTATGCTGGGGGCATGCGAACTTATACCAAGCATAGTTTTTCATTTCAAGCTTGTGTAAACATGAAACCGAATCCAAGCAGAGTTCTCCATGGTTCAAGTTTGTGTAAAAATGAACCATTACCCATTTTACATCTCGTGATTGCTGTCTTTATCCACTAAGTTCTGTTAGATGAGCCTTGGCTATTTTCATTGCATCGCCACCATCTCTTTGGCCGATCATATGCTTTCACTTGCTTGTTTTCCTTTCCTGAGGGACCGCAGTTATGAGTGGTTTTGTTAGCCAACCTCTTGACCATTCCATGTTTTGAGCAGTTCCACCATTGCCGGAACCAGTTGCTACCATTTATACCACTCGTTCCTCTAGGACAAGTCACCTTTAAGCTCTTTTCTCACTCGTAAAATATGAAAAGATTGCCGAGTATTTTTTCGCTTTTTGACTCGTTAAAGAGAATAAAAATGGAGGTCTGTTTTCAGATCTTTTCTGACCGTTTAAAGATGGAAAGATTGCCGAGTTATTCCTCTTGACTCGTTAAACGTAAATAAGAGGCGGTCGTCTTTAAATTCTTTTCCGACTGTGTAAAGACGAAAAGATCGTCAAGCCCTTGTCATTTCAAGTTCGTTAATGGTTACGAAACGACATGGTTTCGATCGCTTTTTTACTTTTTCAGGTCGAAATCACTAATCATGAAAAGTACTCCTCGATCGTAATGGTCGGGTGGTTCTTTCGACAATTGCTTAATACGTTTTCAGGCTCGAGAGACACAACTTTATGAAAAAGGACACCCCTAGAGTTTACTTTTTGTTGTCTTTTCAAACTCTCTAAACATGAAAAGACGCCGAGTTCTTCCTTTGTGAGACTCGTTAAAACTTAATGACATTGGATTCCGTCGCAATGACGCTTTACAAGCATATGCTATCCTAGTCAAGCTTGTCATTAAAAATAACCGGGGTACTCGCCAGAAATGGTGGGGAAAATGGAACCAGAATCATTGTCGTGTCGGTAGTATGTCACTCTTGAACACGACACTTGTCTGCATTTGTGTTTGGGTGGGGACATCTCATCTCGTTTTTCACTTGCCCCTGTGGGTTTGGGTAATCTTGTTTGACTTCTCATCTGCTAGTTGCTTTGTCACCATGACCTTTGATCATTTGATGTCAAATACTGCCAAGTCCACTTTCGTGCCACCGATATGTTCAAGAGAAGTTGACCTCTACGAAATAATCAACCTCCCTATGATAAATCACATAATCTTGATTCAAAAAAAACATTACCTTCCTCTGTCTCGCGTCGATGATGTGGGAAACACTATGGCCCACCTTCGATCAAGGTCGCTTCTTGTCGACTTCAGCTCATTATCCAGGAGGTTGACCTAGAGACTCCCTTCAGGTGCCTTGGAGCCTGCATGCCTCAATGGCAGGTTCTTCGTGTTCGATCCGAGGTTTTCATCATTGGCCTCCGATCGGATGATTCTACAGGTGTTTGACACCGGCTCACTGATTTGGACGCCGTAGATTGTACCTATATTACCTTGAGGGCCATTTTCATTATTAATGGTACCTCTTGTGTCTGTTAACAATTTTCCTTATTGACTGGTAATTAGACGATGTTCCTGCATGTTCAACTTCAATTCCCATATTCGCATGCTTGAACTTGTACTTTGTTCGGGTCTAGATGGAGCGCAAGACACTGGATTTTGTCTGTTGGGATACAGGTTGTGATTTTGTGGATTATTATGATTATTACATGACTCATTCACTGGATGGCTGCGACCATGCCTGAGTCTGTTTATCGATCCTCGCTGGATGGCTGCGTCCATACTTTGGATCTAGATTTTTGTGTACTCTGCTATGGATGGTTGTGCCCATACCACATATATCATGTACTTGGGATATCAGTTGTAATTCTCCACGCAGGTTTTCCGGCGGTAGTGTTTTCGGTTGGACATGTTCTTGTAAAGCATTTCACCCCTCTCTCTCTTTCAGGCCTCATGCTTTAGGGGGCATCTGTTACACAACAATTTGTCACCGTCCCTGTTACCCCCCTTCCGCATCTTGGAGGACTCATTCTGGGACCTACGAGAAGTAACATGACCTGCAAACACTTGCATTACATTCCCTTGAACTTGAACTTCATTTGCCCTGAAGACATCTCCTAATAAAAACCCATAAAAATAGCCCTTTTTCCATTGGCGCGGTTCCACAGTGTAGCACTCGCACCAATGGGGGAAATCCTCTAAAGAGGGCGCGCCAGTTGGCGCTCCGTCACAGAGTCACACTCGCGCCAGACATAATGAATGGTGTTTTTTAACAAACCAACAGCGGAAGATTCATCCTAACCAACTCCTGGACTGAATCTATCTTGAGTTGGGTTGTTTGGCTTCAAATCTCTATAGAGGGGAAGTGGTTTTCCACCTCTCATGGAAGCTTCTTTAATGATAAAGCCAATCCCATGAATATTGTGGATGATCCCAACTCCCCCTCCTCCATCTATAAAAGCTTGTCCATTTTCCTTAGGCAAGCTAGTTCCAGAGATTGAGAATCGTCAAGTTACCAAGAGCTTCATGCTGGAAGAGCCTTCTTCATTCCCATAAGGCCAAATCTAAGTAAGGAGATTCTTGTCCAATAACCAAGGAGAGAGAGGCTTGTTCCCATTCCCAACGAGCTTTGCAAGACATGTGCTGCTGATCACCCAGCCAAAGGAGGATTTGACGTCAGAACTATGGTTGTATTCTTCTTTGTTTATCATTAATAAACGACTATTGTTATGGTTCCACTCTTATTATTATTTGTGATAATGATGAGTTATATCCTTTCTGACTGATATATAGTTGCATCTATTGGATTTTATGCTTGTGTTTGTGTCGTTCTTTGTATGTGCAGGTGTCCATTCACAGAGATCGTGAGGATCATGATCTGCTGGAGCGAAGGAACGGGAGCGTCAACTCTTCTACAAGCACTAGCGTTGGAATCCAGGTAGGCCCTCATCGTTGGTCTTTAATTTGCAATTAGGAACTTGCGTGGTAGTGTTGTATGATTGTTGCTAGACCCAATCTGGGCTAGTAGGGATCGCCTCTGTCTGCAGAGGGGATTTACCTCCACAACAATAACCCTCAGAGGTTGATAGAGTTGTTCTTAGCACGATGGAAAGAAAAGAAAAATCCACTGCAAATTTTAGCTGAGTACAATTCTATGAAAATAAATCAAAATGAGATAGTCTAAGAATTCACAACAAGGTTTAATATGGTGTATAATTCCATCCCTGACGATATGAAACCTCCTCTTGGTTTAGCACTTATCCACTATCTTGATGCCTTCCACCCAGACATGGCATATCAACTTAGGGAGAGAGACCCTGCAAAACTTGAAAAAATGTAGAGAAATGCAGTAAGTGTCGAAGCTAATATGCTCATTAAGAAATCTAAAACAAATCTTGAAAGGCCTGAGAAGAAAGTTATCTTTAAAGAAGTGCCCTCCTCATATTCTGATGTAAACCTTGATACTCTGATTAAAACCATGGAAAGAATCATGGACAACATGTTTATAACAGATCGACAAGTGCAAACTTTAGTAAGGAATCCAAGATACCAAGGACAACAACAACAACAGTTCATAAATAAGTATAAAGAATAGCAAAATCAAGATCCTCAGGGACAAGTAAGAGCTCGATTTCAGCAGAATTACACCGAAGGGCAGGAAGAAGATGAAGAGGAAATTGTAGAATCAATGTAGGAATTTCACCGTAGATTAAACTGATTATGCAATGTACTAAAGAAAAATACTTAATCTATATCTACAATCAAACTTGCGTAATCTTAATCGATTTTGAACAAGATGAAATAAAACACATATAACAGAGAAGAAGATTCAATCACATAGGAAACATAGAAGAATACTCTAGGGAAAGCCTCAGCTAAAAACCCCACTATCTGTATTATCATACAAGTGGAAATATCTCAGGATTACACAAAGATTTAGCTCACAAGCTATCCAACTCTTAGCACAATCCCTCATTACTGCTCATAGATAGAACATAAAACACATATGCCTTCCTTCAGTCCTCCAAGCCTCCTATTTCCTTGCGCAGTTTCTCCTGGGTCCTCTAGCTGTATCCTGTGTGATTCTCACCTCACACACTACTTTGACCTCTGAAATAACTGCGCAATCCTGAAGGGGATAATTCCAACTGCATGGATGAGTTTCCTTTATAGGAAAAATCCTCCAACTAATAGTACACTATCCCTTCCTTTAATATCAACTGGGTCTTTCTCTGAAATGACATGCATGAGTTATTTATGAGAGAATATTTAGTTATCTAGAGAACACTAGTTGCGTGCATGCATGCATTAACTGACTGAACTCACAATTAGTTTCTCCAACAGTTTGGAACTAATTTAACTGGGTTTAACTCAGTTAACTGAGCTAAACTCAGTTAACTGAGCTAACTAATTACAACTCAAATACAACTCATCCTTATCTCCTTAATTAAGGGATATCTTCCTCAATCAAAGGGATAACTGTTGCATGCCTTCACAAAGAATTAATGTTTGATTTTCTCCAACTAATTAACTCAAGATGAATTAATTAATTTTCAGACAATTGCTGAGACCAAATTCAAATTTTAATTCTCAATTTTAATTCAGGGACTAATTAAAATTGGAATATATCCTGAAATGCTATTTATAGCAATTCTATTTTTAGCAGTTCTATTTTTTTCTATTTCCAACATAGTTGGAGTATATCCTGAAATGATATTTATAGAAATGCTATTTTTAGCATTTCTTATTGCTATTTTCAACACTTCCTCTCAACAAGAAAGGCATTCAACTCGAACCCGATCCTGAGCCTTTGGAATGTTTTGCATGCAACACTTCTCTCAAGTGTTGTTGCTCCAACAACTCTAGGAACACAAAAATATCCAACCTGAATCAGAATGATGCCTCTGTCATCAAATTCTCTGACTGCTATTGCCTCTGTCGACTGAAAACTCTGCACCTCTGTGCTCTTCAGTATCTGATTTCTCTAGCCTCTGTCACTTTGATTTTTGACTGCATCAATCCCACTGATTCCTCCTACTAATGGTCCTATCTCCTAGCATTGCATCCACACTGCACCTCCTCTCATCATGTTGCATTTTTCTTCCCAATGATGCACTGCAACTCAGTTACTGAGAAGTAAGTAACTGATCTCCCAACTGATTTCCCTTTTGGGCTAGAAACACCCTCTGATGCTGAAAACCCCTCTGCCGCTCCATCTGCATCTGTCTCTACCCACCCATCCAGTCTTGCTACTCCTTTTCAGGGCTCCCGTAGCAAGGTATAATCAAAGAGGTTGGGTGCCTCAAGGATCCTGCCCCTATTTCAGCTTTCTTGGGACTATCACTTCACATCACCCCACCTCACACCTGGAGGTATGGCTGCATGTGATCCCTTTTCCCACTTGGCTTGAAATTCCCCCCTACTGGAGGTCTTTGCATGAGTGGATGCCTCCATTCAATCTCCTCTTGGCTTCTCCAATTGTGGTTGCTCCACAGCCTCCTAAAGCTGCTTCACCAATTGTGGTTCCTCCACAATTTTCTGAGACTTCTTCTAGCATTGTATGTTGAGAGGTAATGTACTCTCCCTCTCAACCACCAAGTCTCCAACATTTTCCTTGCTCTTCGAGGCCTTGCATGCATCTTGAATCTCAAGAGAATACAAGTTCTTGACTCGTGAACCAATCTGCTTCACTTGTCTCATGGTGATGTGTCTAAGGAAAAACTTTCCCTTACTAAAGACAACATCATAGACTTTTTCCTCCAACATCGTGATCAATACCAAGTTCTTCTTCAGTCCTGGCACATACTTCACATCTGTTAAGGTAATGAGAGCTCCATGCTTCCTCTGAAAAGAAACGTGCCCACTCCTGAAACAATATACTTTTCATGATTACCCATCTCTATGCGCATCTGGAGGTCCTTCTCCTCTAAGGTACTGAATAAAATTTTATCGCCGGTCATGTGGAGTGAGGATCCACTGTCAAGAACCCAACCACAACCCATCATCGATGAAACCATGCATGTGATGAGGATAAAATCTAATTCGAACTGAGAGGCCAATGCCTCACCTTCAGATCCTTCCGAGGATCTTTTCTTGGGTTTCTTCAATGGACAATTAGTTGCATAATGGCCCACCTCATGACAATTAAACCATCTCACTTTAGATTTGTCAATCTTCTTCCCACCATGGGAGGAAATCGATTTGGAATGAGAATCCTTCTTCTTCCATTTCCTTGCCTTACTGGCTAAGGCTAGATTTTCTTCATCCTCCTTGGATGAAGAACCATCTTTTGTGCTCCTCCTAATCTCCTCCTGCATCAAATCTGACCACATTCGTTCCCAATCTGGTAGTTTCTCTCTTCCATTCACTGAGTCTTGGTAGCTATGCCACCTCTTAAGAAGACCGAGGAGAGCAAGACTCACCATGTCATCATCGACTGTCATGATTCCTACACTTCCAAGCTCAACTCTACAGGTGGTGAGCTTGTTCAGATATGTAGAGATCGAGTCGCCCTTTTCACACATGAGTTTTTGAAGCTTTTCCTTCAGCGACAGCTTCCTCTAGTCGTTGTTGTTTTGATATTGATCCTTCAATGTCTTCCACATTGAAAATGAAGTCTCCTTCCCATGGAGACTCGAGACAATGTGGTCTCGAAATCCCTCCAGAAGAATCCTCCTCGCTCTCGCCACACATTTCTTCCATTCCACCAATTCTTGGGCATTAGTTGCTGCTAGTTTGTGGACTTCTTGATAAATGAAGTCCTTCAAACCGTTGTCCTCTAATACCGCTTCCATGCGATCCTTCCAGTCTATGTAATTCGAGCTACCATCTAGGGTATACTCGAGTCTCAAGGCATTGAACGCCATTGGTGAACTTGAGATGTGATAAGAAATCGATTTTTTACCTACAATCAAGAACTTCAAACTTTGAACTTCTCACTTCTTTGTATACTATTCTCTGCTTTGATCACCTTTTCTCTAATACCATGTAGAAATTTCACCATAGATTAAACCGATTATGCAATGTACTAAAGCAAAACACTTAATCTACTTCTACAATCAAACTTGCAGAAGCTTAATTGATTTTTAGCAAGACCAAATATAACACATATAACAGAGAAGAAGATTCAATCACACATGAAACACATAAGAATACTCTGGGGAAAGCCTCAGTTAAAAACCCTGCTATCTGTATTATCATACAAGTGGAAATATATCAGGATTACACAAAGCTTTAGGTCACAAGCTATCTAGATATCTAGCTCTCAGTACAATCCCTCACTGTTGCTCATAGACAGAATAGACAACACATATGCCTTCCTTCAGTCCTCCAAGCCTCCTATTTCCTTGTGCGGTTTCTCCTGGGTCCTCTAGCTGGATCTTGTGTGATTCCCACCTCACACACTGCTCTAACCTCTAAGATAACTGTGCAATCTTGAAGGAGATAATTCCTTCTACATGGATGAGTTTCCTTTATAGAAAAATTCCTCCAACTGATAGTACATTGTCCCTTCCTTTAATCTCAACTGGGTCTTTCCCTGAACTAACATGCATGAGTTATTTATGACAGAATATTCAGTTATTTGGAGAACACTAGTTGCATGCATGCATGCATTAACTAGCTGAACTCATAATTATCTCCTTCAACGGTTTGGAACTAATCTAACTAGACTTATCTCAGTTAACTGAGCTAACTAATTACAACTCAAATACAACTCATCCTTATCTCCTTAATTAAGCGACAACTTCCTCAATCAAAGGGATAACTGTTGCATGTCTTCACAAAGACTTCATGTTTGATTTTCTCCAACTAGTTAACTCAAGATGAATTAATTAATTATTTTTCAAATAGATCCTGAGATCAAATTCGAATTTTAATTCTCAATTTTAATTCAGGGACTAATTAAAATTGGAATATATCCTAAAATGTTATTTATAACAATTTTATTTTTAGCATTTCTATTTTTTGATATTTCCAACAGAGTTGGACTATATCCTGAAATGCTATTTATAGCAATGCTATTTTTAGAATTTCTATTTGTAGCATTTCTTTTTGCTATTTTCAACAAGAAAATCATTTTTTTGAAGAAGATGAGCTACCTACCTTTTTGACCGAGGAAGATCAGTTTTTTGAAGAGTCTTTTATACCAAGCGATCAATATTTTGTACTTGCAAGTGATGATCTGTGGGCAGTACAAACCGAAGAATACCAAAGAGGATATCAAAATGCTCTTAGCCTTTTGCAGAAGAAGTACAATTTGAGAAACAAAAATGTACGTGCCACATTGAATGTTAAGAGGAAGAATGCACAAAAAGATACACAAAGCAAAGAAACAACCCTTGCAAATCAAAATAAAGAAAAGGAGATTGTCATACTGAGATGGGATAAAACCAATGAAGCCTCTACCAGTAATGTGAGGAAGGATAAGGAAGTTCAAAGTGAAAGTCATAAGAAGGAGTCTCAAGCTAAAGGGCATATTGAAAAGAAGGACATCGTTGCAAAAGGGGTAGAAAAAACAATCTAATCTATTTAGTTTAGAGAATGAATTTTCCAAGTTGAAACTTTCAATTCCTTTAATTGAATTAGTGAAGAATGATAAGTATAAGTTTGATATTGCTAAAATGCTAAAGGTAGAACAAATGTCAGACATAGTAAATGTTGTCGATGATGAGCCTGCAATTCTGTTTGGTCTAGCCCTAGATGGAAGTCTTGAATGTAGTGAAATCCCACCTTTCTATCTTAGCCTTAAACTTCATGATTTCATCCTCCATAACTCCATGCTAGAATCTGGTACCTCCCAAAACCTTATGCGAAAAGTCATCATGGACAAACTAGGACTGAGTATCACCTGACCTTATCATGACCTCTATTCATTTGATTCAGGAAGAGTTAAATGTCTTGGCCTTAGCAAAGATTTAGTAGTGTCTCTGGACCAAATTCCGACTAAGAATGTGTTGATGGATGTAGTGGTCGTTGATATCCCTCCTCGGTTTGGTATGTTTCTCTCCCGATCTTGGGGGCGGAAGATGAAAGGAACCTTACAACTTGATTTTTCATATGCTACTATTCCAGTTTTTGGGCATCTTAGAAAACTCTATCAAGAGAAGAAGATGAAATTCATGATTAGTAGCAAAGAAAAACCGATAAATCACCCCATCCATGTTGTACATACTAATCTAGACTCTTTCATTTTGTATAGTGATATGAATTCAATAGATGATGATAGTCAGCTTGTAGAAATTTCAGAAGTTTCGGATGTTATAAGTAGTGTGAAGAAAGTTGTGATTGTTGAAGGAAAAGAAAAGAAAGAAGAGTGTTTGCAGCCAATAAATTCTCTTGACAAGATTTCCGAGTTAGTGAAAAAAACAGAAATCATTGAGACAACAAGTCATCCTCCAAATAATCAAACAATACAACCTTCAGAAATTCTTTTTCTGAACGAAGAAAATGGTCTTTGGACCATGGAGTTTGATGGTGCATTGGGAAAAGTAGGAGTTGGGATCGGTGTGTGGATTCATGGTCCATTGCATCATTCATGTAAAATTCCATGCAATATAAGAATGAGTTCTTACAAATTAGCTTTTAATTCCTCAAACAATGAGGCGAAATATGAAGCATTGATTGCTAGCCTCAAAATTCTGAAAAAAGTTAGGAGCAAAGATAATTTATGTTTATGGTGACTCCGAGTTGGTAATCAAACAAGTGAAAGGGGAATACCAAGCCAAGCATCCAAGAATGAGAGCTTATTGCAATGTTGTCCTTGACATCCTTAAATTTTTTTTAGAATATACTTTGTCTCTTATTCCTAGAACTCGTAATGTTATAGCTGATTCTCTTGCTACTGTAGCTAGTATGGTGAAGATTCCCATTCATTCCAATCAGAAGTGTTCAATTCATGTTAAACATCGACCAGTTGTTCCTAATAATATGAAATATTGGCAGGTGTTTTGGGATGACAAACGGATCAATAATTTTCTGCAAATGGAAGATGAATTCCAAAATTCCCAGATTGACAATGTACCTAATATTAATGATCCAGAAATTGAAGCAGCTGAGATTGAAATATTTCAGCTAAAGGACAATAACATTCTAAGAGGTCTTGTACCTTTGGAAGAGTTGTTTGATCGAGACGATGTTGCCAGAAATCCCACCATGGTTCCCACAGAGAAAGGTGTTGAGGATGTGAACACAACAGACAAGCCTAAGATGGTCAAATTATCAAAGTGCTTATCTCCTGAGATGAAAAGTAAGTACATTACTTTGATGACAGAATTTTCTGATGTATTTGCTTGGGACTATTTAGATTTGAAGATGTATGACAAGAACATCACTTAACACACTATTTTGGTCAAGCCTGAACAAAAGCCATTTCGCCAGAAAAATCTAGTATCATAGTTCCTATTCGATTTTCTGAATGGATGTCCAATCTTGTGTCAGTGAGAAAGAAGACTCAAGAGATTTGTCTTTGCATTGATTTCAGAAATTTAAATAAAGTATCCTTGAAGGACAATTATCCTCTGCCAAAGATAGATCATATTCTTCAGAGGGTGGTTGGGTCTTCCAAGATGTCATTGCTAGATGGATATTTCGGGTATAATTAGATTTTGGTGCATAAGGATGATTACCTGAAAACAACCTTCACAACACCATGGGGTACATTCATGTACGCTAAGATGCCTTTTGGATTAAAGAATGCAGGAGCAAAATTTCCAGCGGGCTATGGACATAGCCTTCGCCAATGAAAAGGATATATTTCTGGTTATTTATTTAGATGATCTCACAGTTTTTTTCTAAATCTGATGATGACCATTTACGTCATTTAAGAATTGTCTTTCAGAAATGCAGAAAATTTGGTATATCACTTAATCCAAAGAAGAGTTTATTTTCCATGGAAGAAGGTAAGTTATTGGGACATATTATCTCCAAGGATGGCATTCGCATTGACCCTGCAAGAGTTCAAGCCATTCAACAATTAGATTTCCCAAGGAACAAAAAAGAAATTCAGTGTTTTAATGGGGAAATAATTTTTTTGAGAAGATTCATCCCCAACCTCACTAAACATTTGAAAGAGATGACAAACATGCTGAAAAAGGACAATGAGGTAAAATGGTCTTTAGATGCTAGGAAATCTTTCCATGCAATCAATTTGTAATATCCCTAACCCAGAATATTCCTTAAACCCCAACAAAGTCTCAACTAGAAAAATGTACAAGTGGTATAGTAGCCGAGAAAATCACAGAGATATAATAACAGTAGTGCAACAACAATAGTGTATATATGAAATATAAACAGATACTCAAGAAATGCAGTGAGAAATACTAAGCCATTCTATTATATTGAGTAGAAAAATGAGTACAAGAGGTGATCAGGAAGATGGCACCTCAACTTGCGCAAGGAAAGTGAAGAAATACACTCAGAATAGCAAAGGAATGACTTTTCTCTGAACTGCGTCCCAGCTGCTGGAAAATTGCTGTGCTGCTACTGCTGCTGAAAATCAAATGAGGGTTTGAGGTTGTTCCCCACCTCCGAAAAGGCAGAAACTCTGGAATCGGACTCTAATCAAGAAACCCAGAAAGCTCTTCTAAAATGGCCGACCTTCGAAAATCACCCCCTTGGGGATCTGCGCAGTTCCTTAATGCTCTGCGCTGCCACTGAAGAAACCCCTCTAGAACTTTGCCTGAAACTCTACCAAAAATACTCCAATATACAAGGGCTAGTCCCCTGCTCAATCACCCAGCATAAATCCTCTTGCAAAACCCCAATCCAAAACTCCTACCAGAAAGAACTACGTCATCCCTCTTAGTGCTGCACAGTCATCCCAAGATGCTCAATCCTCCTGCCCAAAATGCTACTGAAACCACTGCAAAAATACTGATGGAATTACCTTGCCTGAGTAGGCACTTGAATTCCCCCAAGGCTAAGGGTGAGATCTCCGAACGGAGACACTCGATTCACTAAATAGTGCTGCAGACTAGCTAAACAACCAGCGTGCTCTAAGTCAAAATGATTAGCTCACAATGCACATAATCGAATGATCAAAATGAGGGGGCTTCTTTCTCTTTTATAACCTTTGCCTTTTTCAATCCCAAGGCTCACCTCCTCCAATGTAATTCCTCTCTTGCCATGTGTTTCTTTCCTTCTGCGCAGTCCCTCCAAGTGTCTGCGTGGACTCCATCTCTGTGTCCGCCCTTTGGCCCCCTTGGCTCACCTTTAAGTCACAACGTTGTGCTACTAGGAAGTGACTCTGATTCTAAAAGTGAGTTATGTCCCCTTTTCTTACCTTTCTATTTATAAATAACTATAGAAGGAAAAAATTGAGCAAAATCTAATATTCCAATTAGCCATCGCTAATTAGGAATATTACAGTCTCCCCCAGCAAAATGTTGCTTGTCCTCAAGCAACTAAAGTGATGGATGCTGCAAGATTTTCTCACTCTCCCAAGTGGCATCCTCATCCAGCAAATTCTTCCACCTCACCAAGAATTCCCGGACTGTCCTGCTTTGCAGCTGCCTCTCCCTGGTATCGATAATAGCCTCCGACAGCAACACCAAATGCCCCTCATCATCCATTGGTGGTAGCTCATCTGTCACTATCACCTACTGCCCCAATGCCTTCTTCAGGCATGATAAATGAAAAATGTTATGAATCTTGCTGCCTTGGGGTAGCTCCAACTCATATGCAACCTGTCAAATCCCATGTATCACCTTGTATGGTCCATAAAAGCAGGGCTTGAGCTTCTCGGCCCCTTTCTGCTTCAGTGACGATTGTCAGTATGGCTATACTCGTAGGTAGACCATGTCCCCTACCTCAAATTATCTCTCCACCTTACCCTTGTTGGCATATAACTTCTGTTGGTTCTGCGCTGTAGCCATGTTATCCTTGAGAGCTCAGAGGATATCCTGACTCTCTTGGATACAAATCTTGGCTCTAGGAGCCTAGCTATCACCAAACATCACATCAGCAAAAGATAAAGGATGATACCTATATAAGGCAAAGAATGGTGACATGCCAATGGACATGTGATGTGTAGTGTTGTAGCAGTACTCCCCCAGATGCAGCCACTTCAGCCATGCTCGCTGCTACCCATTGACACAGTTACGCAAGTAGCCCTCCAGCCACTTGTTAACTATCTATGTCTACCTATCCATCTGTGGGTGATAACCGGTACTCAGTGTTAGCTCCATCCCCACCAACCGGAAAAGCTCCTGCCAAAATCTGCCCATGAAATGGTTGTCCTTGTCACCGATGATGGTCTTAGGAAGACCATGTAGCCTGAAGATCTCTCTGAAGAACAACTCGACCACTTGTGCTGCTGTATAGTGTGTGGATATGGCAAAAAAATGTGCGTACTTTGTCAGTCGATCAACGACGACAAAGATACAATCCTTGCCCTATACCATGGGCAACCCTGTGATGAAATCCATTGAAATGCTCTCCCATTTCCCCTCCAGAATGGGAAGCAGCTGCAATAATCCCACGGGATGGCTCATCTCTCCCTTGTTCCTCTAGCAAACATCGCACTTCTGGATATGCTAGAGTACGTCCTCCTTGAGGCCCTTCCATGAGAACCTCTCTCTAATGGCCCTGTAGGTTTTGGTAAACCCCTGATGGCCTGCCAACGGTGAATCATGTGATGCCTGTAGTATCTTCTTCTTGAGCTGAGACCCCTCAGTCAAGAAGATTTGGTCCCTGTAATAGATGATCTCGTTGCCCACCCTCTACCTATCATCTATCACCTGCCCATCCAGAACCTCACATGCAATCCTATCTTTGGAGTACTCTACTAAGAGTCGATCCCTCTAGTCTGTGTCCAAGCTCATGAGAGACAAAGTGGCTGGTCTACGTTAAAAGGAATCTACTACCATGTTGTTCTTACCCTTGACATACTTAATGTCAAGGTCATATGCTTGGATCTTACTGATCCACTTTTGCTGCCTCTCCTATAGCTGCTTCTACTCCAAAAATAACTTGAGGCTGTTGTGATCAGTCCTCACCCTGAACGTGTTACCTACCAAATACTACCAGAACTTGGCCAATGCAGACATGATGGCTAGCATCTCCTTGTCGTATATAGAATACAACCTCTCGTGTAGAAGGAGCTTCCGGCTCTCAAAGGCTATAGGGTGTCCTCCCTGCATCAATACTATGCTGATACCCTCTCCCGACACATCACACTCCAAAACAAATGGCTGCGTAAAATCTGGCAGTGCAAGGACTTGGCAGCTGCTCATAACCTCCTTGAGCCTATCAAAGGCTCGCTGTTCTGTATCTGTCCAACTGAATGCCCCCTTCCTCATCAAATCCATCATGGGTGCAGCAAGCTGTGAGAAACTTTTGACGAATTTTTGGTAGTAGATGCAAATGCCAATGAATCCTCGAAGTTCTATCACGTTCCTCAGCACTGGCCATTCTGATGGCCCTGATGTTCTCCTCGTGGACTCTCACTCCGTCCACTCCTATGATGTGTCCCAAGCACAACATCTCCATCAACCCAAAATCACACTTGGAGAGTTTGGTATAGAATTACTGCTCATGTAAGATACGCAACATTGTCTCTATATGCTAGAGATGTTCCTCCCAAGTCCTACTGTAAATGAGGATATCATCAAAGAATACCAACACAAACTTCCTCAAGTGACTACGGAAGATGTGATTCATGCAGGACTGAAATTTAGTGGGGGCATTGGTTAGCCCAAAGGGCATCACCAAGAACTCAAAGTGCCCATAATGACACCTGAAGGCGGTCTTGGGAATGTCCTCCTCCCTCACACGAATCTGATGGTACCTAGATCTCACATCAATCTTTGAGAAGAACCGTGCTCCTCTCAACTCATCCATCAACTCGTCGATCCTAGGTATGGGGTACCTGTTCTTTAGTGTCTTCTTGTTTAGGGCCCTGTAGTCAATGCACATTCTCAACGTGTTGTCCTTCTTCTTCACCAACACCACAGAAGAAGCAAAAGGACTCGTGCTCGGACGAATGTGCCCAAGAGCCAGCAACTCCTGAATGGCCTGCTTAATCTCATCCTGATAGGCCTTGGGATGCCTATAGGGGGTAGTAATCACTGCTTGAATACCCTGCTCAAGCTCAATGGTGTGCTCAAATCCTCGGTCCGGTGGTTGCCATAGCAGAATCTCTCCAAAAACTATGGCATACCGGTCAAGGATGGACTCTATCTCTGGATGTACCATCTGCCCTTTAGTCCCTGCCTTTGATACACGTAGCTCCACTACCCACTCTATGTCTCCCTTCCGAAAGACTACCTCCATCCGATGAGCCGAAACAATTTGAGGTGGATATGTGTGTTGTCCCCGTATCTTCTCATACCTCACTGTCTTCTCATCCTCCCACTCCATCTCTAGGGTCTTCCAATCTGTTGTGACCTTCCCTAGAGTGATAAGCCACTGAACACCCAATATCACATTGGTGTCTAGAATATCAACCACGAAAAAGTGGTCAGTCGGTGTGTAGGTGCCCATCGTTACTGATATCTCTGGAACATAACGAGCACACATCATGGTCTGATCTCCTGGGACCAAGACTAAAAACCCATCGAAGCTCTCTGTCTATATACCTCTCTGCTCAAACATCTAAGCATCGATGAAGTTGTGGGTTGCCCCACTGTCAACAAAAACTGATACTCGCTGGCCACGTATTGTCCCTCGTACGCGTAGCTTTAGATACTTGGGAACTCCTCGCAATGCTGCAAGGGCCCCTCCGGTAGGTGCAAAAGATGCAACACCTTCTGTTGGCGGTGGAGGTGGCAAAGGTCCCTGCACGACCTGACTATCTCCTGCCTCCACATCATCCTCATCATCCTCTTCCCCACTGCTCTCGGAGAAGACCTCAATAAAATGTGCCTTGCTAGCAACACATTTATGCCCTGCTGCCCATGGCTCCTGATAGGTGAAGCATAACCGCTTCTTCTTCAGCTCCCTCCTGGCATCATCGTCAATCTGTGCTTGTCCAGGATTCCCCTTTCGAGGTGGAATCCTCACATACTTCCCCTTAGACTGGGAAGTTTGTCTCTTGGGGTAAGGTGTTTGGGTCCTGGGTAAGAAATCCTGTAAGTCTCGGGTCCTACTAATGGCGTCCTGGAGTGTGGCTAGTCTAGTGGATCAGACTAAACCCTAGAGTGGCTCTGCTAACCCCTCAACATACATATAGATCCTCTGTGCCGTGGGTAGATCTGGCACCATCACTGAGACCCTCAAGAAATATGCAATGTAGGTCTCTGGGCTCCCTGTTTGTTTGAGCCTCATCAACTCAACAAAATGCTTCTCTGGATCCCTCCGATCAAATCGCTCCATCAATCTCCTAGTGAACTCAGCATATGTTGTCACTGTGGAGTGTCTGAGCATAACCATCCCACGAAACCACCAATCCTGAGCCTCACCATCCAAATGCAATGTTGCCACCTTGATGGCCTCTATCTCCGTCATCTGGTTAAGCTGGAAATAAATGTCCATCTTCTCCACCCAAGACTTCGCCGAACTGTTTGATGAACCATCAAACGTAGGCAAGTGGAATCTACTTGTTGCACGGTGGGTGTCACCATCATGGTAATGATGGTTCCCTCTGTGATGGTCACGGGGTCTACTATCCCACTGGAGCTGAAAAAAGTCTCTGAATGAAAGAGCATCCCTGAACTCCTGCCCATAGGCCTGGTACTCTGCAAAATAATCGCCCATATGGCCGAGCTCTACCTCCTGCTAGGCTCTGACCCTCATGTCTGCTCCTAAGAACATGGGCATGGTAAAGCGTGTAGGGGCATGCGAGGCCACCTGTTGTGTAGTATCACACTGCTCTTGCAAATGATGGGATGCATCCGATCCCTCACCAATGTGAAAAACCCGTGGGCTCTCACGCTGTTTGGCCTCTATTATCGTGAATCTCTGCCCCATCACCTCAATCTGCCTCGACAGGTCCTGCACTGATTTGAGGAGCATATCCACAAATCTCCTCCCATCCTCGTTTGCCAACGAATCCCTCTACTCTGCGTCCACCACAAGCTCCTCCTGTTTTATGTCCCCCACTAGAAAATAGTCTCCCTCTCCATAGGTATTCTCCAACCTACACCCAGTGTCTCTGTATCTCCTACCTCTATAATAGATGTATGGTTTTTCCCCCAGTGTCATAGATTGCTAACTCCATAGGCTAAGCCAGATCTATGCTCTGATACCACTGTAATATCCCTAACCCGGAATATTTCTTAAACCTCAGAAAAGTCTCAACCAGAAAAATGTACAAGTGGTATAGTAGCCGAAAAAATCATAGAGATATAATAACAGTAGTGCAACAACAATAATGTATATATGAAATATAAACAGATACTCAAGAAATGCAACGAGAAATACTAAGCCATTTTATTATACCGAGTAGAAAAATTGAGTACAGGAGGTGATCAGGAAGATGGCACATCAACTTGCATAAGGCAAGTGAAGAAATACACTCAGAATAGAAAAGGAATGGCTTTTTGAACTGCGTCCCAGCTGCTGGAAAACTGTCGTGCTGTTGTTGCTGCTGAAAATAAAATGAGGGTTTGGGGCTATTCCCCACCTCAGAAAAGGCTGAAGCTCTGGAATCGGACTCTACTCAAGAAACCCAGAAAAATCCAGAATGCTTTTCTGAAATGGTTGACCTCCGAAACTCACCCCCTTGGGGATCTGCGCAGTTCCTCAATGCTTTGCACTACCACTGAAGAAACCCCTCTAGAACTCTACCTGAAACTCTACCAAAAATCCTCCAATATGCAAGGGCTGGTCCCCTGCTCAATCACCCAGCATAAATCCTTCTGCAAAACCCAATCTAAAACTCCTGCCAGAAAGAACTGTGTCATCCCTGTCAGTGTTGCGGAATCATCCCAAGATGCTCAATCCTCTTGCCCAAAATGTTGTTGAAACCACTAAAAAAATACTAATGGAATTACCTTGCCCGAGCAAGCACTTGAAGTCCCCCGGGGCTAAGGGTGAGATCTCCGAACGGAGACACTCGATGCACTAAACAGTGTTGCAGACTAGCTAAACAACCAGCATGCTCTAAGTCGAAATGACTAGCTCACAATGCACATAATCAAATGATCAAAATGAGTGGGCTTCTTTCTCTTTTATAGCATTTTCCTTTCTCAATCCCAAGGCTCACCTCCTCCAATGTTATTCCTCTCTTGCCACATGTTTCTTTCCTTCTGCGCAGTCCTTCCAAGTGTTTGCGTGGGCTCCATCTTTGCGTCCCCCCTTTGGCCCTCTTGGCTCCCCTTTAAGTCACAATGTTGTGCTACTAGGAAGTGACTTTGATTCTAAAAGTGAGTTATGTCCCCTTTTCTCACCTTTTTATTTATAAATAACTATAGAAGGCAAAAATTGAGCAAAATCGAATATTTTAATTAGCCATGGCTAATTAGGAATATTACACAATTTTTCATTATCTACTTCTCCTACTCTGATTAGTCCAAATTTTACTTCAGATTTCATCATATTTTCATTCACTTTCGAGCATACCTTAGCAGTTGTCCTAATGCAAAAGAAAGATCAGGAAAATGAACATCCTATAGCATTTTTCAGTCGAACAATAAGGGATGCAACACTAAAATACAATATAATTGAGAAGAAGCCTTTGGCTTTGGTGAAATCTCTCAAATATTTCCAAGTTTACATTCTGCATTCTCACACCATTGCTTATGTTCCAATAGCAGTTGTAAAATAATTTATTATGTAGACAAATCCAAAAGGTAGGTAGGGAAAATGGATCACAACAATGCTAGAGTATGATTTGGAGATAAAGCTCACAAAACTCATCAAGGGACAATGTTTGGATAAGCTCATTGTTGAATCTAATTTGCATGCATTGGACTTGATGCACTTTCTAAAGAAGAAGAAGAAAAATCACAGTTACAGGTGTCTGACATGCTCACTTCATCTTCTTGGTACTCCGACATTGTTTATGTATTGCAGCATTTAAACTTTCCACTGAAAGTACCCAAAGGTAAAACTAGGTATTTAAAGTTGAAAGCTTCAAAATATTGTATCCTTGATGGTGTTTTGTTTTGGAAGGACCCTGGTGGTGTGTTTCTGAGCTGTTTGGTTGAAAATGAAGCAAATGATGTAATGAGAGATTTCCATAAAGGAGATTGTGGTGACCACCTTTTCTGGAAGACTACAGCAAACAAAATTTTGAGAGCTAGTTTTTATTGCCTACTCTTTTTTCTGATGTATATAAAACAACAATGAGTTGTTATGAATGTTATATTTTCTACGGAAAAAGAAAAATTTTGCCATTATCCTTGCAGCCCATTTCAATCACAGCTCCTTTCCAACAATGGGGTCTTGATTTTATTGGCGAGATCCATCCTTCATCATCAACACAACACAAATGGATCCTAACAACCACAAATTATTTTACAAAATGGATTGAGGAAATCCCTACCAGGCAAGCCACTGATTCTCTTATAATTTAGCTTATTGAATCTACTATCTTGTCTATATTTGGCTACCCATAGAAGATAATCACTGATAATGCTTCTACTTTCAAGTTAAAGAAGATGGTGGAGTTTTGTGCAAAGTATCATATTGTATTGGGGCATTCCACTACTTATCATCCACAAGGGAATAGTCTGGCTAAATCATCCAACAAATGTTTTATCAACATCATCAAGAAAGTTTTAGAAGTGAATAAGAAGAATTGGCACAAAAATATCATTAATGCTTTCTGGGCGAACAGAATCAGTACTAAGAAATCCATAAGTATGTCTCCTTTTCAGTTGGTGTATGGGGTTGCTACTATTTTCCCTTCATCTCTTATTGTCCTGGTCATGAAAATTCTGCAGGAAATGGACGAAGAAACAAATGATATGAAGAAAAGGATAAATTAGATGATTCATGTATAACAAACTAGGGAGGAAGTTTTTCAAATACCTCTAAAATTCCAGAAAGAATAAAAAATATCCATGATTGAAAGATAAAAGAAGACAATTTCAATCTGGGAGATGTAGTTCTTTGTTGGGATGCGAGGAATGAAGAAAAAGGAAAACATGGCAAGTTTGAAAATTTATGGAAAGGACCATTCATAATTTCAGCTTTCAGAGGAAATAATGCTTTTCTATTGGAGGAATCGAATGGAGAAGATTATTCAGAGGGAGCGATCAATGGTAGGCTTCTCAAGCACTACCATACTTGAAGAAATTTCTACAAATTCTCACCACCATTGTATATACCAGTTTACTTTTATGTTTAAGTGTCCAAGTGGCTATCATAGGAGTTTGAAATCCGAGGAGAAGGCCATAAGACTTATTTGATCAGCTGCTACTTTTATTTTTCCTTTACAGTCATGTCATGTCAAATCATCAGTCAATTTTTAGTTTCAGTGTAGTTTTCTGCATTTTGACTCCATTGCCCAATGAATAAGGCCACCTAGTCTACAGTATTCTTGACACCTCCAAGGAGCTGGCATCCCCAGCTAGAGCCAATGTTAGTGTCAGCCTTTTCTGCCTATCACCAATGATCAAATATTCTTTTACCAAGTTTTTTAGGGGTCTCAAGGTCAAATTTTATCATGTCACTAGGTTTTCAGAGTAAATTTGGTCTCTGGTTAGTTTGTATAGGAATGTCTCTATTCTCTTAAAAAATATCACATGCTAGTCACTTACATCACTCAGATGAGTGTATCATAATAAAGAGAATGTATTCATCATATCAGTCATCATCATCGACATTTCACTTTGTCTAATGTCTTCATTAGGTCATTAGGGTTTCAAGGTCTATCTTTATTTCATGCATAAAATCTAGCATAGGATGAGTTCTGATAAGCAACTCTTTTCAATAAATTTTTATGAGGTTTCTTAAGTGCTTCATGGTTACAATCTCAAGGTTCCAAAAGGAAGAAGTTTCACTATTCAAAAAGGTAAGAGAAATTCAAATTTCAAGTCTCAAAATTGGCCAAGTTTAAAAGGGTGAAAGTCATGTTTTGAAAAGGTACGTGGGGCCCATTTTCACTCAAAAGAAGATCATACTATGCCTATAAAAGCCCAAAGAGTCCCTAACATATTTCATTTTCACCCTCACCTCCTTTGTTCATTTAGTTCTCTCCTCCTTTGGTGAAAAAACATGGGTTTTCTAGCTAAAATTGGCAAAAATCTCTCGACCCTGTGCTTCTATGAACTGCGTTGCGCTTCTGGAGGTGGCGCTGCGCTTGGTATAGAGTGGCCCGAAACTTGCCAACACTCAATCAAACTTCAAAATTAAGCTTGCGTCCCTATTCTTTACTCTTCTAAGCTATTTAACAAGTAAGTATCATCATCTTACTCACTTTTTTCCTTTTCAAAGCAATTGCAAATGAGTTTTTATTCATCTAGGGTTTATGTGAAATTTCATGCTTCAAAGCTAGTGCAAATGATGGTTTTGTTATATATGACATTTCAAATTTTAAAAATTTTCATCCCATACCTCTGTATATATATAAATCACCATCTCATCCACTAATCAACTCATTTACTTTTAGTTTACCTCACCTTTTCACAAATCCTAATTCATACCTATCATTTTGACAATTTTCGTAGCAGGACTGTTTTTTTAAATTCTCTTACTCATCTCTCTCACATTTCACGCCTTTTAAACTTCCTAAGTTTTATACAACCCCTATCCATCTCCTAAAATTCCCCTATCATCATCTCCCTTCCCTAACTCCCTCATTTCATCATTTCACTCATTCCTCACTATTTTTCCATTTCCCTGTTATCTAGGGCTTTTATCAAAATGGAGGGAGATTATTCACCATTAGAAAAGAGAAAACATCATAAAGGAGGGAGGATCATGAAGTATGAGCCTACAAACTGTAATGAAATCAACTCCTCATTCATTAAACAGTGCTTTGAAGATGTCAGTTGCCTAGGGTTTTGTCGAAGTGTGGGTGAAGCAGGTTCCCATGAGCAGCTCACTGATTGGATTTCCACCAATCTGAAAGGGGAAAAGGCCATCATAACAGGGATTGAATTTATATTCTCAGTAGCTTCCATCTCTCTTACCATATGGATACCTGATTATGGGGAGTATTGGTTCAAAGGCATGATCTTAGACCTTGAACAATACAGATCCTTCTTAAAATCACCCTAAAGAGAGGCTTATTCACACATCATCCCATTCAGGTACCTGTTAGAAGAGTATGCGGCATTGATGAAGGTTGTAATGAATTTTTTCACCTATGAGGGGAGATTTTCTAGATTGTATGGGTACCACATTAGACTGCTAATTCATTTCACAGCTCTCCAACCTCTCAACATGTGCAATTACTTGTGTAGAAGTCTTATCAAAATGTCTAAAAAGGTGCAAATGAAAAGTAAAGAACACTACCCAAGTCTTTTGCATCACAGTTTGATAAAAGTTGTAGTCCTACATTAGTTGGTAGAAAAGAACATGGCATGGGATACCTTCATAGAAATAGCCTTGCAAATTCATGAGAATACTTCATCAAGCCATCACCAAGACACATCAACACAACCTATGGAGGTAGGATCATCAAAAAAATCAGAGGAGGTTCCCAAGGCACCTAGACCTAAGGTGACTAAAATATATCAAAGAGGAAAAAGACTTATGTTTAATTCTCAAATAGAGAAAAGGGCCAAGCCCTCTACATCAGCACAACATGGATCACATTTATAGGATGAGGAGCTAACTGAACATCATTTTAAACTAGTTGACTTGGAGGCAGCAGATGAACATTCAAAATTGAAACAAGTTATCAAAGAGAAGGACTCCCAAATCAGAGAGCTCATGGACAATTTGGCAAGGGCTAGATTCATCATTTCTTTCCTTGAGCAAGAAAACAATCAGCTCAAGGAAAAACAACTAATCATGGTGAAATTGAAATCCAAGATGTTGGAGCAAGGAGACAAAGGTAAATAAGTGTTAGAGCATGATGAGCATGATGAACAAGAAAAGAAGAAGCCTAGGAAAAAGGGTCTTAAAAAACATTACAAAAGGAAAAATACCAAAATCTACTTGATGAAGATTTGGATATTGAAGATAGAATTGCCATGGAGATCAACGAAGACAGAGAATATTGGCTAGGTAAATTCAATGGCCATCTAGAGCAGATCCTTGACAAGGCCAATAGGGACAATCAACTATTGAGGCACATGGCCCACCACTATCAGACCATAAACATGATTTGCAACATCAAGCTCAAGCAAATGAAAAATAAGCTAAAGGAAACCATAAAAGACAAAAATGAGAGCGATAACTTGGAGATGCTTGCTGAAGCATCCATGAGAGAATGAAACACCTCATTTTGCACTTCATGACCAATTTTGCGAGTTTTCTGAGCATTTTTGGTTTTTTGAGAATTTTGGTGCAAAATTCAGAAATTGGACTAGTCATAGAAATACAATGCCTTAGCGCTGCGCTTTTTCCTCAAGTATCCAAATGACAAGTGGCTTACATTTTTGGAAATCTGATGGCCTCCTCTCAAAACTCATTTCATCAGATTTCTTAAACAAAGCTCACATTTTGAGAAAAAGGTGAAAAAAGGGTTAAAAAATCATCATTCTGCCACTCTTTTTTACAGGCATTGCGCTTTTGGAGACACCTTGGGAGAATCAATTTTTGAAGGCCTTCCCATGGGTCATTTAAAAAATTCAAGATGTTATGGAAACTAGATAGGAAAGGCTAGTTTCCCATTCTATCAGATTTGAAATTTGACCTCAGAAAGGCTCCTAAAAGTGGCCTCAAAGATGTCACTGTGATTTTGTGAATTTCTGACTTTTTATTTAAAATTTCACTGTGTAATTTCTCAGGTTTTTATTTTGACTTGGTCAAAGTTAAAATCATTATGTAACTTTAGTAGTTCAAAGTTTAGATGATGTAATCATAAATAAATAGGCATTATATGTTTTTTTATAGTTAATTAGTCCTCATAAAGGAAGCAAACTCAAATCAACGTCTAAGAGAAGAGTTTGTTTTTGACCTTCACACTCTTACTTGTTGGTTGAGAAAATCTTGGAAACAGTTCCACCACTTAGGGATTTGACCTCTGAAGGTGGGGAAGATGTTTGTTTGAGTATATATGTATCATTTATCATTCAGAGAGAAGGGTTGGACTTCAGAGGAGATACTTGTACCTTATGCTTTCATACAGTTAATCAAGCAGTTGTTGCAACTATTTTTCAGGAATACTTGTTCATTGAGTTTATGGTCTTGTTTTCCTTTCATATCAGTTTATTACTGATGAATTCATCTCTCTTAAAATTATTTTCTTTCTTCATGTGGTTTTCCTTACAGTCATATAGGCAGGATTATTTAGATTTAAAGCTCTATTTATGTGGAAAATCATGTTTATGTATCTCTTCTTCTAGATTAATGAATTCATGCTAATACATGCTCATTATAATTTCTTAAGATTCATACCTATACTACATTGACCAAATCTTAAGTTCACCACAAAACATTGTTATCTTGCTCCTCTTATACCTGCTACTGCAAACTTTGATATCTTGACCTAATTGATTTCTCTCATTCCCTGGTCCAACAACCAAAAAATCTTAAATTTCCAAACACTCAAACAAAACCTATACATATAGCCTAAAATCCATTTCTTTTCTAGTCATTGACTGAGAAATCCTTAGAGATATCCCTCTCTGGTTTAGCAGGACTAGCTGCTAAACTACAAGTGGTTTGAAGTTACTTATTTCGATCTCCTCTTCATCCTGGGACATTGTAGGGGATAACACATGAGATACCGAAAATTGTCATATTTCACAGGGACACCAACTTTACTTCCAATTTTTGGAAGGCATTGTTTATAGGAACAGGAACACGGTGGAATTCAACACTGCATACCACCCACAAATAGATGGGAAAATCGAAAGGAACAATCAGATCCTTGAAGACATACTATGCATGTATTTAATGAATCAACCCACTATATGGGAGGACTATCTGCATTTGGTTGAGTTTTCCTATAACAATAGTTTTCAAGAAACACTCAAGATGAGTCATTTTGAAGTTATATATGGGTGAAAGCACAATACTCCCTTGAGTTGGAGACCCGAGGATAATATTATGTTAGGACTAAATCTTTTACAAGAAATGGAGCAAATTGTGAAGAAAATAAAGTACAAACTAACAACAACACACGGTATATAGAAGAGTTACGCATATTTGAAGAGGACACACAAAGAATTCCAAGTAGGGAAACATGTATATATTAAAGTTAGGTTGAAAAAGAGTACCCTAAAATTAAGGAACTGTGATAAATTAGCCCCTCCATTTCGTGGGGAATTTGAAATACTAGCCAGGGTAAGCCCAATGGCCTACCAAATAGCATTTCTAGCCCACATTAAAGTGGGGAATTTGAAATACTAGCCAGGGTAAGCCCAATGGCCTACCAAATAGCATTTCTAGCCCACATTAAAGTTCATAATGATTCAGGTGGCCAATAGTGCCGAAATTAATAATTTTTTTTCTATGAATGGTTGTTAAAACCATGGATAATTCATGATAATAAACAAATTAAATCATAATATTAAAGTGAGAATGAGAATCTATTCATGATAATAAACAAATTAAATCATAATATTAAAGTGAGAATGAGAATCTAATCACAGGATGATTTCAATTTTACCATCATAATTATGATACTTACCCATGGTATACACCCATGGATTTTGTAAACCATGGTATTTACCCATGGTATCATAATTTATTATATTTACCATGGTGTTGTAATTTATTATCTTTTCCCATGGTATTCACCCGTGGATTTTGTAAACCATGGTATTTAACCATGGTATTTGAAATGTAACAGAAGGCGTGACTCTCAGTGAAAAATACCCATAAAAAGTATAAATACATAACTTTATTGTGGAGTAAATCATCATTTTTCTCATAATGTAGTCTCATGGTATATTACCCATTTCAATAAATATTTGAGTTCCTCTTGTGTTATTTTTATTCAATATTTCTCTTAAGCATTGAGTTCTTATTATAATGGTTTTATACAATATCTCTTTTACGCATCCTGCCATATTTTGAGTTATTATTATACTATTTTTCTACGATATTTCTATTAAGCATGATGACATATTCCTTTGTCATTCATGAAGTTTCCTTTGTTAAACAACTTGGATCACAATGAAATTAATGTAGAATATCTCACGTGAACTTTGCAGCTAAGCATGCCTGGGCTAGAGTCGTACTAGGATGGGTGGCTTGCTCAAAAGTTTTAATTTGTATTCTTGTGTCAGTATTTAAATCTCATTCTTTAAATAATCTGGATCAGTGGTATCAGAGTGGGGTCGATCTTGTCTATTTTTTTTCAATGAGGTAAGGTACAAGGACCTCAAAGTCGAACTATTGCAACATTTTCAATACCGTCCTCATCAATACAAACAACCTCACAGAACTATTGCAACATTTTCAATACCGTCCTCATCAATACAAACAACCTCACAGAGGAGGAGATCCACTGTTGCTCGAGGAAGCACTTACACGACATATGTGTGAGATTATGGAGGCCTTTACAACACCTCATTGGATGTTGATAATTTACAAAGATAAGCCACCATATCTCTACCAAGAAGATCAAAAAGTGAACTATCTCAACATGATTATGGGTCAACCACAAAAAACCCTTCCACTGAAGTCCATTTGCTAGGCCGCATGCTGTCAACATCATATTTGGCCCACAAGAATTATAGGGTATCTCTATCCTCAGATCTTCATTCTTCACAATTATTGGTCAACCACATAGAACCCTTTCCACCAAAGTCCTTTTGCTAGGCCTCACACTATCAACATCACAATAGGCCCTTTGCTAGGCCGCATGCTATCAACATCATATTTGGCCCACAAGAATTATAGGGTATCTCTATCCTCAGATCTTCATTCTTCACAATTATTGGTCAACCACATAAAACCATTTCCACCAAAGTCCTTTTGCTAGGCCTCACACTATCAACATCTCAATTGGCCCACAAGCATTACATGTATCTCTATCCTCAGATCTTCGTTCATCATGGTTAAGGGTCATCCACAAACGCATGGTTATGGGTCAACCACACAAAACCCTTTTCTTCAACAACACTTGGTTTTGGTCATCCACAAACCCATAGTTATGCTCCTATTCAACAAAGGATTCCTCAAAGGGAAATTTATGCAATTGGGACCATTGCTTCTAAAGGGGGGAGGATTGATCTCGGTGGAAAATAATTACCGCAATTAATAATTATTTTTCTATCAATGGTTGTTAAAATCATGGATAATGCATGATAATAAACAAAATAAATCATAATATTAAAGTGAGAATCTAATCTCACTATGATTTCAATTTTACCATCGTAATTATGATACTTACCCATGGATTTTGTAAACCATGGTATTTGAAATGTAACAGAAGGAATGGCTCTGGGTGAAAGATACCCATAAAAAATATAAATACATAACTTCACCATGAATTAAATTATCCTTTTTCTCATAATGTAGTCTCATGGTATATTACCCATTTCAATAAATATTTGAGTTCCTCTTGCGTTATTCTTTTGCAATATTGCTCTTACGCATTGAGTTCTTATTATAATGTTTTGTACAATATCTCTTTTATGCATCATGCCATATTTTGATTTCTTCTTATACTATTGTTATGCAATATTTATCTTAAGCATTATGACATATTCCTTTGCCATTTGTGAAGTTTTCTTTGTTAAACAACTTGGATCACAATGAAATTAATGCATTATATCTCATGATAACTTTACAGATGAGCGCACCTGGGCTAGAGTTGTATTAGGATGGGTGACTTTCTAGGAAGTTATAACTTTTAATTCTTAGGTCAATATTTAAGTCTCATTCCTCCAACGATCCAAATCACAAAATGTATTTCATATGTCTCTTTTGAAAAATTATATTCATGATCTTGCTCATGTTATTGATTGGAATGTTGTATAGGTTGAACAAAAAGGCAAGTTCTAGGTCAAGCTTGTATAAATTGTGAATCGTAGGGAAACTATACTCTAGAATTGAGCCATTGCCTAGATTAAAGTGCAATGGAAGCACTTTGGGCCTGAGGAAGCCACCTAGGAGATGGAGGAAGAAATGAAAAAGGTTTTTCCTATGTTGTTTTAAAGCAAAGTATTGTCTAAAAACACCAAGGACGATGTTCCCTTTTAAGGGGAGAGGAAATGTAGTACCCCTAGTGAAATTTGTTCTACAAAAGAATTTTATGATTTTATAGGTTTGAAATGTGGCTAAAATCTAAAAAGCGAAAACTAAACATTTTATGAGACTACAAATATTTATTTATGTTAATAAAATAAAATTGTTTTGCTTTTCCTTATTTTTTGGAAATATAAGATGAGCCACCAAGAGAGTAGTTAGATGCTTAATTGTCAGGAAGTAGTTAGAATAAGTTATGGTCAAGGAAAGGACATGAAACACAGAGAAAGGAAAAATCCTAGATTCTACAAAGGGGAGATGACCCTTTTTGGCTGATCGGACTACTAGAACTAGCATGAATAGAGATAAATGTCATGGGTGGAAGATGTTTAAAAATATATATATTGCATAAGATAAAGGAAATCTAAATTTTAAAACAAGGTACAAGTGGTAGATAAGGATTGGACATGTGCCTAGAACTAGTAGGACGCGATAGGGCTTGAGGAGGTGAAAAACTGTGAAAGGTTGTTTGTTGGTTTCCTGGTAGGAAAGAAGACTAGAGCTTGAGGGAACTACTGAGACTATAATTCAATGGTGGAGAGGAACGTGGTCATTTCTATTTTATTTCTAGAAATTTTAGATATGTATTTTAGTTATCTGTGATTTTGTACTTAGTATGTGAAGTCTCAAGGTTAGTTTAGTATCAAAATGGGGACAAGAATGATAATGTATAGAAAAATATTATGTTTATTATGTCAAAGTGAGTATTATTTACGTTGTTTATTATTAATGAGTTAGAATCAATTTGTTTTGGATTTTTGGTATATGTGGAATATATATATGTGTATGTGTGTGTGTGTGTGTATTGAACAAGACATAAGACAAGATAAATGATAAATAGGAGACCTAAGGCTATTCTCTGAAGGACACATGCAACTAGAATTCCATAGCAAGAAAATTATTTGTAACTAGAGGAAGTAACAAGGCTTGAGACAAGGTTAGTATGCATACAAGCTGGCAGAAGGAAAATAACCCTTTGTCGACCTATGAATGCAAGTAGTCCTTACTCATTTTTAATAGTTCCTCTACATGAACCATATGCAAAAACCTAGTACTAAGAGTCTACAAAGGTTACCCTGGCCTATAGAATTATCTCTAGAAATAATTATACATGTAATATATGTGTATGTATAAAACTCATATTCAAGAGACTATAAAATAAATAACATGGAGAAGTCAATCACTGAATCTTTATATATACAGAGAGAAAATAAGAATAAATAGATTGCATATGAACATAACCCAAGAAAATATAATTCCCAAGTCTTCATGATGAGGAGATAATCCTTTCACGACAAATGTATGCAATAGAGGAAACCAAAAATAAACTATAAACATTCAACGGTTCAAAGTATTGAGTATAACTAAAATCTTGAGTCATGTTATCTTATGACTATAGCCACAATAAATAGACACTATGTGTTCCAACAAAACAAATAGAAACCCTCATTTAGAAGTTCCCATAACTATTTTTTCTATAAGAACCTAGCCATGTGCCTTGTTTTAAAAGAAAATTTCAAGAAAAGACATCACATTGAATCGTAGTCATTGGGATATCAAAAAATTTCTCTTAGGGTTAATTGAACTTGACTATGGATCAACATGGTAGAGTACTAGCACGACCGGCTAAAACAATCCCAAGAGAAGGCCTATGATAAATCCATGAAACCAAAGCCATAAATACCTGGAGGATACAAGAAGAATAACAAGCAACCCTCGAAAAAAAATATTTTTCCCTCGAGTTCCAAAAACTAGGATGAAGGCTAACCAACAAGTTACCATAGTTTGAGACCACAAATTATGAAGGAAGAAAAGAAGAAACCCATGCTTTCCTACAAAAGGTGTTGAAAACTAAATTGGTCCAACATCGAGTGCATACAAGAAAAAGGAATGTAATTTTGAAAATTAAGACACAAAGAAAAATTAAGAAGGGACTAGGGTTAACATGATAACCTGAGCATAAAATATTTCTCTATTGGCATCAATAGGAAAAATAATCCACAAAATAAATCTTCAACCTGAACAAGATTCACCATGGTAACATATTGGATAGAGGAAAAACCTTGCGACATCCCATTTTCATTCATATTTGTAGAGCTTCAGTCTTAGATCCGAGCACACAAATGGAAAGGGTAGCGGGGAAGGTAGGGGTAGTCCATTACCTTAACCATTTGTTGGGTCCAAGTTTTGGTATCCTTCGACGAATGTTTCATTTTTGACCTTTTTACCCTTTGTTCAAATCATAAACCTTTCTTTCTTAATCGATTTGATGAAGACAACGACATAAAAAGGGTACATTGAAGGTAATAATATTTTATAGAAGAAATATTTTCTTTTTAAACTTGTAAATATTTATTAAAAGAATTATTCATGTATTAATTCCCAAAATAATGATGTACAAGGATTCTTGTAATTATAGGAACTCAACAACTACATAATTCCCACAATTCTTCCAAGATTTATGGGGTTCCACATCAACCAAGTTGGTTTTGACATTCGAAATGCACTCATTATGTTCCTCCGATGGATAAATTAATATTTCACCTCCTCATGGATGATCATAACCTTCAGGCTAAAGTGTGGTCAACATAACATATCTCTTTAGCAATTCTTGCAAGCAGTTAAGGAAACCACCATATTTTTCTCTATTAGTTGGAACTTGAACAACTATACTTCGAAATCAGCATTTGAGTCATGGGAGATCAAGGAAAATGATATAAAATTACTATTTTTCCTTTGTAAATATTCTATCTGGGCTTAAAATACTTAATTGAGCCTGTATATGGGACAATTCAGTATTAGTTTGATAGATTTTGAATAAAGTAGATAGTTGAGGGACATATAGAGTTAGTTGTATATTTTCTCTTACTGTTTATGAATATTTTCTCTTACTGTTTATGAACAAAAATATTATCTTGTACTAAGTTTGGAGCTATCTTAATATATTAATACTTTTTTCTAACATACATGAAGTGTTGACAACTTTCTTTAGTTTCTGAGCATCTTCTTTGGAAACATACATGAGGAGGGACCTTTGGTATGTGTTGTACCTATTTTAATTTATGTTTTCTTGATTTAATGGTGTTTGAATTCATTCTTCTCGTCTATGTCTTATATATACAAAATATACATATATTGTAAATTCCTATAATCCTGTAGAATTCCTGTAATCCACTACACAATTCCTATAATTTTCCTGTAGAACTCTAAAATTCCTAGAATGCACACTCAATTTTTCCTGTAATAGCCCAGTTTGATAACATAACATAGTTAGGGGATAGAATTTAGTTAGATTTGCTTTCTTGATTCGTAATTATTGTGTTTTGAACTTAAAGTATCAGAATTACTCAAATTTTGTATGCTTAGATTAGTGATTAAAGTGATAAATTGGAGAAGTTTTGATTTTGAATTAAAAGTGGTTATTATTGTATTTGAATAAATCTACTTTTCAAACTTACAACACTAGTTTTTCTTGAAAGCTCTTTTCATTTTATCTTATAGGCCATTCTAATTGAATTAGTATGTTTTTTAGAAAAAATATTTAGTGTGAGTGTGTAATATATATTTTTGAATTTGTGATTTTATTTTACTAAGTCAAAAGTGGACTAAAAGACATTGAAATCAATTTCCAGTATAAATCAACCCTATGATTTACCTGTACTTGGTTTGTGCATTATTTCTTCATAGGAAAATAACTAAGTAGCCAGTTTACACATATTATGTTTCACCTTATAGTTTGCCTACCTAGGTTTGACAAAAAAATGTTAAATCAATTTTTCCCTCTTTATGACTTGACATTTTGGTGTCATTACTGGGGAGGTGTAAACGAGCTAGTGCCTAAGAATTTAGCTTGTTTTGTTAAAAAATAAAAACACAAAAAACATTTAGTAATTATCTTTACTTTGCCTTACAGTTTAAAAAAATTAATATGGGGGAGTATGAATATAAGTTGGGAGGTAAGAACCTATGCCACCACCATAGTGTGTCCTACAATGCCAATTGTGTTTAATACTATATGTATAGATTAAGGGATAATAGAGGAAGATTTATTAGAGCATAATTAGGTAGAGATAGAATTCAGAAAAATTTGGATACAATTCCCCCATATACTAACTTCACTGTAGGAGAAGAAAGGGTATCTAGTAGTTCATTGGAAGCACAAAGAGGATCAAGTACATCATGGTTCCAATTAGAATTACATCCCAACTTTGCTCCTAACAAGTGGAATACACTGCACACTGTGTTTTGGAAGGAAGATATGGCAGATGAAGAAATATGGTCTAATATAGGAGGAGGTGAAGGTAATGGACATAGAAATGGAAGAGATGGTGGAGGAGGATGAGGAAATGGAGGAAGAAATGGAAAACCACTAGAAGATGACAATGATAGGGAAGAAACATTTGGCTTTATTATTATGGAAATTCCAGAGGATGAAGTATGAATGAAGAACATTACACCATCTATTTAGCCAACATTTTATGGTAGGGTAATTGAAGACCCTAACTCCTTTCTATTTGAATTTGATATTTTATGTCGTAAATATGCTTACAATATTGATGCACAAAAATTACATTTATTTCCTGCAGCATTTAAAGGAGTTGCGTTACGTTGGTTCTTGGGATTAAATTAAGGCACTATTGCATATTGGGATGATATGAAGAAATATTTTATTAATAAATACCAACCCTATTGTATACCTAGAGGTTATCAAGAGGATAAATTTTGAATGATGCAACAAGAAGACGAAAGCCTAGAATATTACTTAGAAAGATTCTTGTGCTATTTGTAGAAATCAAAACAACATGATTTGTGTCCTGACACAACTCGCATAATATTCTTAAAATGCATATGTGATGACTATATAGAGGTATTCAATTTAATGAGTGTTAGTGATATTTTTCATCCAACATTTGACAAAATTAGTCATTTGTGTAGGAAATACTCAAAAGGGAAAGCTGAGATTGGTACAGGGATAATAAAAAACTCTTACAAAAGTTACTAAATCAGCTACTAAGGGTGTTAATAGAGAAGAATTAGGAAATTTGTTAGAAGGTTTCAAATCTGATCTTTTAAATTCTCTTAATTATCAAATAGATGATGTTAGCGCTCAAATCTACCTTAGGCTGAAATAAGGTAAAACTCAAGGCCACATCAAACCACGCTCAGCCTCGTAGCTAGCCCTACGAGGATAGGAGAGGGCTCTCTATGGGTCTATCTCGGAAAAGGTAATCAACGAGGCTCGAGATGACTAAATTTGCAACTGATCTTAGGCTATGTATCAAGTGCAGGGGTTTGATTTGATTTTGGGTTTTTAGGGTTTTGTTGAAAACAATGGGAAAGGCAATTTGGGCTCGAGGATGAGGCACAGTTTCTGCAAAGATCTAATTGGGGCAAGGAAGGAAATCATTTTGATTCTTTAAAGAAAGTGAGGTGGGTAGATCAGACTTGTGAGGAGCTAAGGAGAGCAAGGAAGTCTCAAGGATTCTCCTTAAACTGAAGAAAACATGGAAATTTAAACAAATTCAAAGGCAAAGCATAACAACTATGAATTCCACCTTAATCACTCATTTGTTTTAAATTCAGAAGAAGAAACATGAAAATGATACACAAAACACTGGATAAACTTACAATTACTTAGAGAGGCATACCATCAAAACATAAAGCCACATGTATCCCAAACAGTGCTGCAAAACCCTAGTCTTTCCTTAGCCAAAAATGCAGAGATAATATGTACAATGATATGCCAAAGCAATCCCCAATGTCCAACCCTGAAAATGTCTTAGAAAATACATAATATAGGCAAGCCAACCCATTCCCTTGCCTCTAGGGGTCGAGCTCATCATCCTAGGAGCTGTTTCAACCAATTCTAAACAAAACACTACAATCTAGGTAGTCAAACAACTTGCTTCTATAAGGTAGGAAACTGATTCATTCATTTAATTTTCACTTTTTGGTGAATGAATCTTCTAGAAAAAGTAACTAAGTGCCAAAATTACATCATGTTCACTTAATTACATCAAAATAAGTCAAAAATTACATCAAGAAGCAAAACTAGTCAAAATGGCCGAATTTCTGAGCTGGAAGGTGAAAAATTGGGCCAAACACCTTTGTGCACCGCGCTGATTTCTGTGTGCATCACACTACTTTGCTGCTGATTTTGAGGCACCTTCTGAAGTCCAAATTGAGCTCAGGTTGGCTTGTTTGAAATTCCTGCTTGTCTACTTTCTAACCCAAGTGGAATTTTTCAATTTAGTGTCCATTTTCCCCTCCAAAAGTGCATTCTCCCAAGACTGCTTTCTGTGTGTCCAAAAGGGGCAGTGAGGTCATTTTTTGCATGTTTTTTGACCTTTTGGGGACCCAAAACTTGCCCAAATTTCTTGTCCAAGTACCAAAATTCATGATTTCTCATGAAAAATCCAAAACTGCAAGCCATTTATCATTTGGACCTCCCACTCCTATGCGTCGCGCAAGGTGCATGGTGCATATAGAGAAAAAACCTGTTTTTTAACCAAAAAATTTCAAAATGACCAAAAATGCCCCAAATCTCTTGAAATTTGGGTTGGAACCTCCTTGTCAAGTGTGATGATGAGCTAAAGAATCTTCGGCCAATATTCGAAGTCTATCCTCCATTTTTCGACATTTTAGTTCCCTCCTGGTGCATGCAGTTTCAGTTGTAAAGTCATTGTCTTGCTCATATAATGTATCGGTGTCTGCCTCCATGTTGTTGAAAGTGTATGTTTGGTTTGTTGAGAATGAAAAATGAGAACCTGGTGCCTTGTTTAAATGCCAAATTTGTGCCAAAGGGAAATGAGAGACTGTTGGGATAGGGTATAGTATATGGACTAGGGTTTGGGTTTGGGACTTTGTAAAATAGGAATTGGGGGTATGGGATATGAAACTAATGAATATAAGAGTGGTTGACTTTAGGAAATAGGGAAATCAAGGAAAAAATGGAGCAAGGGAATGTGAGGTGGGAGTAGTAACTTGGCAACCAAACAGTTAATACAAAACCCTAACACTGTTTTCCTTGGTAGGGTTCGATTTTTCTATCCAACACCATAAGACAACCACCATCAAACAAGCACTAATCTTCAATGAAAAGCAATGATGGAAACCCATTTTACTTGTACAAGTGAAGACCCATGCATTTTGAGCGATTTGGAGCAAGTTTGTGAAGTTGTTGGTGGCACGGCGCATTGGGCAACTGGTGCGGTGCATAGGGAAGGTGCGGTGCACAAAGCTTCATTTCTCAGTGCAAAAATACACTGGCGCGGCGCACAGGGAAGGCACGGTGCACTAGGCTTGAGGCGCGACACATAGAACCTGTGTGTAGCGCCTTTTTTCAAGAGACTTTTGGAGGCCTTCCCAGTGTTCGAATTGGGCGCGGGATAGCTCGGTGGAAAGGTATTTTAGTCTACTTTCATAATTTGGTGTTCATTTGCCTTGTCAAAAATCAAATCTCCCAAGACTGGTCAAAATGTGCCAAATGAGGCTGCCTCAAGGCAGAGTGCTGTTGCAGTCAACTTTTGAATGCCTTCCTCAACTCCAAAATTGAGCTCATGATAG
>APFE030237237.1:0-21522 GCA_000404065.3 Pinus taeda
TCCTCCTTCAATGGGATAAGCACCTCATATCATGGAGTTAGCTCCCTTAATTATGGAATGGATGAACCAAGGTGGAGCGGACTTGCCAGCGTAATATTCCTTCTAGAAGCCTCCATAGGTGACCCAAGGTGAGTTTTTAAGAGCTAACTCATGCCTTTTTAAATTTTACAGGGGTTCACACCCATCACTTAATAGACAGAGTGGTCAGGTTCGCAGGGGACATGACCATTGAGTGCGGTACCGCAGGCAATGCTAGGAGAAAGTGTGAAACAGGATTTGAGATATTTTTAAGGTCTTTCTCCCATTTTCAAGGCTTGACATGAGGAGTTGAGGCTTAAGACTTGCAAAGGAGGTATGTATGAGTGGTGATGGACTCACACAAGTAGAAAGTCATGGTGACAATTTTTTGTGTAACACCAACCGACCAAGGGCTTGGTAGATGTTACATATTACAATCAAGCAAGTGTGGAAGCTAAGATGAACAAAGAACTAAACAATACTTCCAAAGGTGTTAGAATTTCTTTTCATGAACAAGCTGCATTCAAGAGCTGGATTTCTACCAGTGTGTTGCCAAGTGTTGTAGCGGTTACAACCACCTGCCAAAATTTTTCCTTAGCTTCGTTTTGGAGCCTCCCTACTAACCATCCTTAACAACATGTATTGCACTGTCATGTACATCAACTTCATTGGTTTTTCAGCAACTTGCCAACTTGTGCATGATAGCTTGCTTCACTCCCCTCACAGGATACCACTAGGGACTTGGGCCAGCTATTGGTTGAGAAGCTCCCTTAGAAAATTGTGCAATTCTGAAGGGGGCCAGCCTTCCCTCTAGAAATTACACAAATTTGTTGGCCAACCTGCTGAGCCTAAAAATCACGCAATTCAGTCAACCAACCTTCGTCAAGAAAATTGCGCAATCTGGCCCAGCAGTGTAGCTCAACCCATAAATTATGCAATTCTGGGCAGTATTCAGCTACTTCTCCCAGAGATTTCTCAATCCCTCTAGACAGCTAGCCCAGGTCCCAAAAATTGCAAAAAAATCCCTCTCAGTTAAGCAGGCTGTTGCATGTGACTCCATGTTGACCGGTTGCACCAAGGACCTAGAAAACTTGACTTGCATGCATGGGCTGGTTTTTCTCGAAATAGAAAAAAGCAGCATGAAAAAAAAATTCCTAGATTTTAGGGATCTATTTTTACCAGCTGGAGGTTACATGCAAAGATCATTTTAGAAACTTTCCTCCAAGGGTCGCCTTTTCCTAGATTTGTGGCATGTGCATCATGAGCCTAAAACTTATTTATTTGATGCTTCAGAGTTCCCTTCACATCGATTGTTGAGCTCTGACATCCCATAACACATTCAGGAGTCTTTGACACATCCAGCTCAACTATTTCTAGGTAAGTCCACTTTACTTGTCTTTTGCAACTTTTCTGTCGCTCTTTGTGTTCTGGCTTGTGTGCGTGATGTCTGCTTGATTTTTGTGAATGCTTGCTATCGTTCGCATGCATGTTAACCTGTACAAGCACTATTTTAGTTTTTGTTTGCATCTCACTGTTGTCGCATGCATGACACTGTTTTGCACGAACGATCACCGATTTGGCGAATCATTTCACACACATGCATGTTGTTCCATTTTATGAATCTTGCATTTGATTTTTGCATGCATGATCATTCATGCCTCCTTACACTCAGTATCGCCATGCACTCACATATTCATATCTTACAGTTTCCCGTCGGTGGGTTTCGGCAACCTTGGCTCGGACTGTGCCTTCCCCAGACAATATTGCGCAATTTTGAGAGGGAAGGCTCTTCCTTCCTCCTAGAAAATGCGCAAATCTAGCCAGTCATTTCCCTCTAGTCTTGCTTTGCCCAATTCTGAGAGGTAGTGTCTATTGGCCCAAAAAATTGTGCAATGTAGTCCTTGGGCCTACATCACTTGCCAGCCACAATTACGCATTGAACAATCTCAAAATCCAACAGGCCAGTCTAGAATGTGCATTGCATAATTCTCGCAGTCAACCAACCTCTTGACAATCTAGACTTCCTTTTCCATAGTTCCGACAGTCATTCTCTCGACCTCCCAATGAAAATTGCACAATCCTTGCTAGTAGTTCCCCGGTTATTTTGCATGTCAGTCCTCAAGTTTTCTTTAGTTTTAACTGACAGATTTCTTGCCAGGCATGTTTCCATGTCTCTAGTTATGTCAGGTGTTCGTCCGCCTCTTAGTAGTTCAGGATCAATGACCTCCAAGAGAGCAAGGTCAAAGGACACTTATGAAAATGCAACTAGAGGAGCAGTTGAGCGAGTGTCTACGAGTTTTCCGATTTACAAAGACACTAAGTTGATTGTAGACTAGGACATCAAGCTGAAATGGCAGGAGGTCAATGATGCATTCTAAGGCACATTTGGGGAAGATCTTGAAGACCGCCAAGTCTATGTGAACATTCACAAGTCCGACTTATACCAGATTGCATGCAGGTATCCCACTTTACAATGCATGGACATGATACATTTGTTACAATTCTATTTGGGCACATCACTCCTGACATTCATATCAGTACAATTAGGGCTCATGAAACCCTAATTCAGTGGTTACATGCCCTAGACAAGTTCTCAAATTGAATGCTTCCATCCATGAAAGTTTCCTAGCTTGAAACCCTGCTGAAATGCCCCCTTGGGACACCAACACAGCCTTGGTTAGGGGTAACTATGCTGTAGAGAAGGTAGGCGCATTCAAGCCTGCACTACAATGCACTTAGGCCCTCTTTGACCTACGTTGGGTGAGAATGAGTGAAATTGGCATTAGATTCTGGGAATATTCTATGATTCTAGAGCATTCTAGAAGGATGCCCAACTCTTATCTCATCCTATAAGGTCAACTTTGGATAGACTATGGATCAATTAACCCTCTATCCTCTCATCCCTTTCTCTATGGAAACTAACTCCAATTTTGGAAATCCATTCAATGCCCAATTTATGACATAACCACCCGCATTTCCCTATAAATTGACTACTCATCATAGTGATCAGGAGGTTGGAATTTGAAGATTGTAGATAAATACTTTTGGTTTGAGATTTGAGTTCATGTCAAGTATTGTTATGCTGCTAGATTGGTGTGCTTTTGGTGTGACAAGGGTTGGACTGAAGCTGGATGAGTGACACGGGATCAAACCGCTTTGGGTGTAACTCTTCCTTCTACATCAATAAAGTTGTTTGTTCCTTTTCCCATATTCTTGTTCATATCTATGATGCATATATGTTTCAACGTTTTCGATTTCATTGGTTTATAGTAGATATATTGTATACTTATATCGTTATCATCTTCTGTTTCTGTTGACAGGTACCAATTGAGAGGATTCAGTTCGAGTGGGAGCAACAGGATCAATTCAAAGGAGATCAAGGAAGCAAAACATGACAAGTAAGTTTCTTCATCTCATTTATCTATTATAGGAAAATGTTAAACCACTTTCTTTCTGTTGTTCTAAGTGTAACTGCCCACTTAGGGAAAATTTGTTTATCTATAGATACAAATTCCATATAACAAATTGGCGACCATAGTGGGGAATGACTGTCATTCCTGGTAGTTTATCCTCATCATATTTCATCCTAGTAGACTTTACATGACATCATTGATCTCTTTTCAGTCATTTTGAAGTGTTTTTGGTCAAAAAGTGTTCTTGAATGTCTCATGATTGGACTCTTTGGCAACAACGCAGTGTTGGTCTTAACACAGTGCGCTGCAGAGCAGCCATAGCTTAGAGATAGTGCACTGTCTCCCACTCTAGGCTGCGATGATCCCTGTTAAGCTAAAAAACCCACCTTTGGCTTGGTTTTTTCCAAATTTGCTTCTGATGTTGTTTCCCGAAAGATCAATGTTTTCTATGGTTCTGAATTCAGTTTGTATTTCTTCTCCTAGCCCTACTTTGGCCTTGATTGTTTAGTGTTTCTTAAGTGATTCATTTATCATTATCAATTCATTGTCAAAATTAGCTTACATTAATTAGCCTTTTCAGAAAAAGGAGTGTCGTAAAGTCTTCATTTCTTTGAAAAAGAAACTGTCGTAAAGTCTTCGTTTCTTGCAAAAAATATTGATTGATTGTTGGTGGATTTAGTTTCCTTTTGTTCATCTAAACGTTAAAGGAAATGAAAAGAAAAACATGAATTATGCATTTAGAAGTTTGTGTGTGCTTGTAGGAATAGTATAGGGAAAGTTGCATTAGATGTGCTCTATTCTCTTTGTTTAGAGATTCTGATTGCTCTATCCCTTTTAGTTACGGTTTTCATTGTTCAAATCAAATAAAAAGAATGTTTCTCATCATAGTTGCATTCTAGGAGTTTTAGAAACATCACGCAGTGAAACTGAAAGGCAAACTTTTAAACAAGATCAACTAAAATTTATCTCAATTAACCTAATGGAGCATTGTAACTTAACGTATAACATTTATAGGTCTAGGCTAGAGATGTGTTCCAGCATTGTTAAACATAGTAGCTATCACTAATTTCCTGCGATACATTCCGAGTGTGATACCTCATTCCATGTACGTAAGTATATCATAACTCGTCCATGTACCTTTGGGTATATAGGGCGGTGTTATAGTATGAAAAGTATAAAGGAATTCTCTCACTATGTGGTTTCGCATTAGACAACGCTAACACATATTGGGCCTCCACGTACTTTGGGATATATTTGGGAGGACTACATTAGGTTTCTATCCATCCATAGGTAACCAAGTCGACCACCTTGTATACTCTAATACACCAAAAACAACATTCGGGGAGATTTCCTTCACGTATGTTAAGTCCTTGGTTTACTGAGGCAATATATTGCAGTTCATAGTTACAATTTTGCCTATACTATCCCTCTTTTGTTTTTTTATGTTATTTTGATTAAAATAAAATTAATTGACTGTAGATAACATCCTCCACGTCACTCCTTAGTTTATCTTAGGTTAAGACATATGGCAACAACTCCAGGGTCCACCAATCAAGGAATTCCTTTTGATGGGAATCCTAGTCCTTTTCCTCCTTTTGGAAATATTAGTGCTCCTTATATGGCTATATTGTCCCTTTCGGGACTTACCATCGGCTTGGTAATATGGTTTTTCTCAACCTCCTTGGCCCCACAACTGAATATTCCTACAACTGGACATAATAAACCTCCAGTTGATCCTAAAGTTGACCCTTTACCTTCTTCATCAATTGTTTCTTCCTCCCCTTCTTCCTCTTCACCCGGTTAAAGTAGTGACACTAGTAACCAGGTGGATAAGAAGAAGAAGAAAGGCAAGAAGAAGAAGAAGAAGAAAGGGAAGAGGAAGAAGAATAAGAAAATTCAGCAAGGGGGCAACCAAGAAATCATTACTTTGAATGCAACTTCTAATAAGAAACCATCTGATAAGCCTCACAAACTTTGATATCCTTGCAAACTTTTTACAGGAAACCATTTTCTTCAAAATTGTTCTAGTATTCCTCAAATCTTAGAAGAATTGTCTTCTCGTTCACATCATCTTATGTCATCAAATTTTGGAGATCATGCTCGTGACACAACATCAACTAGTGGTAGTAAATTTCATAGAAAGAAGGGTAAAGTTAAGTTTCCCTATAGGTTATGTGAAGGGAATCACCCCATTCACCTTTGTCCCTATCTGGATGAAGCCCAAAAAGTGTTGGATAACCATCTTGCTTCTCCATAACGACTTCCATTTGGTTATAAGAGACTCTCCCTTAATCCTTCTGTAGTTGATGAAGTGACCGACCCAAATCAACCGTCGGTTAAACCCACTCTCTCTAAATGTGAATCCCATGAGTGTATACTTGAGCAATCACAGGTCGAGAAAATAGTTGACCCGATTTCACCTTCAGTTAATCGTACCTTTCTCGTAGAGAGTGAATATGATACTACTTAGGTTCTTTTCATTTCTTTAGATTCCAATGAGCTTGGAGGCGACCCTCTTGTCCCATCAAGACAGGAGGAAAATCCTTCCATTCTCGTAACTCAAGGGCGTAATTCTCCCATTCTTACAGTACCCCCTCCAAGTAGTTTGGTCACTTCCTTTGATTGGAATCGACTGGCATGATGCCATCTTCCTTCTTATGTGCCTTTCCAAATCATAGTACATGTTTATAATATGATTGTATCTGACACTATTATAGATGAAGGTGCATCTATGAGTATCCTTTCCTCCACTGACTGGCAAGCGCTCGGTTCGCTGCCACTTGTGCCTGTTACCCAGAATCTGTTGGATTTTAACAGAGGAACCAGTCAACCATTAGGGATCCTTCCTCAATTGCCTATTACTTTGGGAGGAAAAATTGTTTATCTCAATGTGATGGTAGTCCCAGGACCTTTAGATTACAATTTACTTCTTGGGCGTGAATATGTTTATAACATGGGAGCTATTGTTTCAACACTCTTTCGAGTGATGTGTTTCTTGCATGAAGGCAGAATTGTCACCATTGACCAGCTTTCATCTCCTGGTCCTTCCAGTCAACCATCTTCCCTAACTGGTCCTTTTGTCCCAATGGTATCTTCCCCACCACGGGTCAATTATGTGGCAACCTGTTCCATGCCTACATCAACTGATAATCAATTTCATGATGTTTCGCATTATGTATTGGGGCATTGGAACCAGATCTCTCTAATGGATTCCTTACTACGTATCCCTTCCAGAGCATTTTTCTCCCATCTGATGAGAATCTCTCAGAAGGAATGACCTCTTATGGGTCGTGATCAAGGAATATCAGCAAAGTTCCTTGTCTTGTGTCAATCTTGTTAAAAATGAAACAAGGAATATGAGGATAGTTCTTTTACTGTGTCAACCTCATTAAAAAATGAAATAGGTCCATGAGCATATTTCCTTTTCTTGTGTCAAGCTTGTTAAAAAATGAAACAAGGAATATGAGGATAGTTCTTTTACTTGTCAACTTCATTAAAAAATGAAACAGGTTCATGAGCATAGTTCCTTGTCTTGTGTCAAGTTCGTTAAAAAATGAAACAAGGAATATGAGGATAATTCTTTTACTGTGTCAACTTGATTAAAAAATGAAACAAGTCCCAGAGCATAGTTCCTTGTCTTGTGTCAAGCTCGTTAAAAAATAAAATAAGGAATCTGAGTAGAGTTCCTTGTCTTGTGACAAGCTCATTAAAAAAAGAAACAAGGTCCCCTGGAGAAAAGTTCCAATTCTAGTTCTTGATTAGATCTCATAAAATCCAAGTCAAATCTTTCACTTGATCTCGTGTATGAACCTTCATTCCATCCACCTCATAGCCACGAGTAGTCTACTTAGGTGAATGCAATGAAGCTTAGGGGGCATTCACGTAGAATTGAGTCATCATGTTGGGGGCATGTAAACCAAACTCAAGCATAGTTTTTTCTTGTTTCAAGCTTGTGTAAAAATGAAATTGAATCTAATCATAGTTTTTCATTTCAAGCTTATGTAAACATGAAACTGAATCCAAGCATAGTTTTTCATTTCAATCTTGTGTAAAAATGAAACTGAATCCAAGCATAGTTCCCTATGGTTCAAGCTTGTGTAAAAATGAACCCATCTCCATTTTAACCCTCGTGATTGCCATTCTATCAGCCTCTTCCATTAGATGATCCTTGGTTTTTATCTTTCCATCGTCACTATTTTCTTGGCCGATCATACACTTTCACTTGGTTGTTTTACCCTTCCTGAGGAACAGTTGCAATGAGTGGTCTTATTAGCCAACCTCTTCACATAAATCAACATATTTTGATCAGTTCCACCATTTCCAAAACCAGTTGCTACTATTTTTCCACTCGTTCCTTCAGGATGAGTCACCTTTAAGCTCTTTTCTGACTCGTAAAAAATGAAAAGATCGCTGAGTATTTTCCTTTTTTGACCCATTAAAAGAAAATAAAAATAGGGGGTCTGCTTTGAAGCTCTTTTCCAACTCTTTAAACATGAGAAGATTGTCGGGCACTTGTCCTTTTTAGCTCATAAACGGATTGGAAATGACATCTACTTAGTATAAGTTTTACCCTTTTCCGGACTGAGATAGATTACTTACGAAAAAGGAATACGTTGATCGAACATGGTCAATAGGTTCTCTCTTGTATTATTTTACGTTTTTTCGGACTCGAGAGACAAATTTAAGAAAAATAACTTGTGGAGTTTTCTTTTTGTCCCTTTTCAAACTCTCTAAACATGAAAAGGACCGAGTTCTCATTGTCATTAAAATCCTTAAAACATCAAATAGTGACAAACTTGTCCATCATGACAAGGCCGAGTTTCACCTTTGCTAGACTCGTTAAAACATCACATAGCGATGGATTCACCTCAAGGCTGGAATTATACTACAAGCATATGTTTTCCTCCTCAAGCTTGTTAAAAAATAAAGAGGTACTGGTCAACAATGACTGAGGAAAATGGAAAAGGGATAAATCACTTTATGGTAGCAAGTCGCTTTTGAACATGACACTTTCACTTCATCTCTATGACTATTTGGGTTGGGTTATCTGCTTGATGGTTAGCATACCTATGGCCTATCACCCCATCCATCACTTTGGTTTTGGGTCAATGCTGCAAATTCATTCAGTGTCGCTAACATGTTCAAGAGAAGTCACTCAGTAAACTTAATCCTTTGCAATACTCATAACCCTTCATTTTCATGACCGCCATTCCTGAACCTTGTGTCGTTAGCTACATTCTGTCTTCAAAATCATTACACTCATTTTGTGTCGTTCATGGGGAATACATCAAAGCCCTCCTACGACGACTCGCTTCTTGTCGACCTCCGCACATTATCTAGGAAGTTGACTTTAGAAACACCCTTCGAGTACCTTGGGGCTTGCATACATCAATGGAAAGTTTCTCACTTCTGACGATAGGTTGACATCATAAGCCTTCAACTGAAAGAATTTGTATGGTGTTCGACATCAAAACATCTATTCACACCATATAGATTGTACTATAGTACCTTGAGAATCATTATCATTATCAGTGATTTCTCTCTCATCTGTTAACAACTTACATCATTGGTTGGTAATCAGATGGTGCCTTCCCATGTTCGACTTTAGATCACATTTTCACATGGTTAGACTCGTACTTGAGCAAACGATTGGATGATATAGAAGACCCCAGATCTAGTTTCACCCATCGAGGCTGCGATTTCAGGAGAGTATTAAATCGTCTGTACGATGGCTTTACACAGATGGTCATCCTATCATGAGTCTATATATGTAGACGACTATCTGATTTATGTACATGTAATGAAATGTTTATATGCTGAGTATGGGCATGCCTTCCCTCAACAATTAATGAAAAATGAAAAATATCATGATATTATGTATTGTAATCGATGCAGGTCGCCGTCAGCTTTAGATCCTCCTCAATAGATCATAAACCATATCACTCGACATTATCATTTTCGACTTCATGATTTAGGGGGAAACTGTTACAGGTCTATTTGGGCACATCACTCCTAACATTCAGATCAGTACAATTAGGGCTCATCAAACCCTAATTCAGTTGTTACATGCCCTAGACAAGTCCTCAAATTGAATGCTTCCATCCACGAAAGTATCCTAGCTTGAAACCCTGCTAAAATGCCTCCTTGGGGCACCATCGCAGCCTTGGTCAGGGGTAACTGCATTGCAGAGAAAGTAGGCCCATTCAGGCCTGCAATGCAGTGCACTTAAGCCCTCTTTGACCCGCGGTGGGCAAGAATGAGGGAAATTGGCATTGGATTATGGGAATATTATCTGATTCTAGAGCATTCTAGAAGGATGCCCAGCTCTTACCTCATCCTATGAGGTCGAATTTGGATAGGCTATGAATCAATTACCCCTCTATCCTCTCATCCCTTCTCTATGGAAACTAACTCCAATTTTGGAAAGCCATTCAATGCCCAATTTATGACATAACCACCTGCCTTTCCCTATAAATTGACCACTCATCATAGTGATAATGAGGCTGGAATTTGAATATTGTAGAGAAATACTGTTGGTTTGAGTTCATGTCAAGTAAGGTTATGCTGCTGGATTGGTGTGCTTTTGGTGTGACAAGGGTTGGACTGAAGCTGGATGAGTGACACAAGATCGAACTGCGTTGGGTGTAATTCTTCCTTCTACACCAATAAAGTTGTTTGTTCCTTTTCCCATATTCTTGTTCATATCTATGATGCATATATGTTTCAATGTTGTCAATTCCATTGGTTTATAGTAGACAGATTGTATACTTTTGTCACTGTTGTCTTCTGTTTCTGTTGACAGGTACCAATTGAGCGGATTCAGTTTAGTGGGAGCGACGGGAGCAATTCAAAGGAGATCAAGGAAGCGAAAAATTACGAGTAAGTTCCTTCATCTCATCTATCTATTATAGGAAAAGGTTAAACGACTTTATTTCTGTTGTTCTAAGTGTAACTACACACTTAGGGAAAATATGTTTATCCATAGATACAAATTCCATATAACAACATTGGATCATCTCGCACACTGATCTCGAGATGATGGTGTTAAGCAATGTCAGTGGGATAGAGATTGCTACCTTCAGGGCACAAGATTATTAGCAGATGTACCACTTTCCAAAGCTAGTGATCACCATGGAGACACCCTTCAGCATACCCAACAACAATGCTAACTCCAGGGATATCTTGAAGAACTGGGTGAAGGAGCCAACCAAATTTAGGATGAAACCCAACTAGATTTACAAGACAAAGATACTCTGAAAGGTGTATCGATACTTGGTTATCTTTGCATGTCACTTGTATGGCCAAGAGAGCATAGAGACCTTCCCAAAGAGTTGGGTGATCGTGTTGGACCAATTGGCCAGTGAAGGAAAAACATGCAACTCGTCCAACATGTTGGATCACAGGCTGAAGGAAAATGTAATAGGAGGTCAACAACCACCCAAAGGTCAACAAGCAGAAATCTACATGTCCTCTTACATCTTGGATGCAATATGTGCCTGTCAGTAGTTCCTGGGCTCGAAATGGGGATGGACACAATTGTAAACCTCTGTCAATACTTATTGTAAACTGTTTTTTGAATTCATCTTCCACAGAGTCATCTCACAGCTGTCAGATCATTTTATCACCCTAGTGTACAAGGTGATATTTGAGTAGGATCCACCTTGCGTGTCGAAGGCTACAATGGAGGCACTGATCGACATAGCGGATTGGTATGCCTCACTGTTTCGTACCTTCATACAGATGTATAACATGGAGAAGCCTCCACATGTTTTGCCGAAGTTTTCCATGGACAGGATTGTCATGTAAGAAGTATCGTAGCACATCTCGGTAGGATTGTCAACTAGGCTACACCGAAAGAAGAAGTCACCTTGGCCCACTCTTTCATTGCAGATCAGGTTGTACGAGATACAAAATCTCAAGCATGCAGATCCTGAGATAGAAGAGTTCAAGAAATTTACTTTGGGCACTCAAAGATTTAATTCGTATGACCCACATTGTTTTGTGAAGGATCACTATGCAAGAGTGTAATTTTAATGGATCCACAGGGCGTGTCATTGGGTTGAGGAAGGCCCATGGAGATATTGTCACAACTTCTCTAAGCCCAATGAACCGGTCGACATCGTTGTGGAATGGTTAGTGAAGCAACAGCTAGGAGAGCACCAACAATAGAGGTAAACATACCGGTGCATGACAAAGGAAAGAAACATATTGTAGATAGCGCAAAGGCAGAATAAAGCTACAAGTTTAGAGTGGATCCACTTGTGCAGAAAGCAGCTTTAGAAATAGAGGCAACAATGTGACAAGAGGACCGCGCAAAGGCAGAGAGAAAAATAGAGGGTGGAGGAAACAGTGAGGGGGTTGAATGAGTTGAAGGAGAAACTCCAGAAGGAACAAGAGCTACATAGATAGGAGAAGGAAGCGTAGCAAGGAAAGATAGAATAGGTGGTGCAGCATGCACAAATTGATGAAACTACAGCCATACAGGTAGTAGAATCATCCGAGCAGCTGGTGCAAAGCAGACAGGGTGAGTAGTCGCAGGTGTAGGACTTCATTCAAGAGATTGAATGAGTACTTGAGCAAAAGGATAGGGAGATGGAGCAGCCAGAGTTTGAGCAAGACATCGACCTCATGCCTTACCACCAAGAGGTTGATCCATCAGCTTCACCAAATATAGAAGTAGAGCAAGTCCAAAGTGATGAAGGAGATATTGAGATCCTTGGAGGCCACCTGGAAGAAGAGATGCAAAACATATCATTTGATGAGTCACAAAATAGAGTTGTGAAATCATGCAGAGTGTCTACTTTGGATGACCACACATGTCTTGCGTAGTTTGAGGAATGAGTGATCATATCCGACATGCGTAAGCATCCAGTAGCATTGGCCGATGCTACCAAAGAATATGCTGAAGCCAATAGCTCGATTGTTCGCTTCTTGATAGCAGAGAACGAGCGAATGACTAAGGAGTTACAAATGGCCAATCAGGGAGGAGAAGTGGTTACAACATCGCCCGAGCAGAGTTGAAGAAGGAGATACTGCATAAAGTATTATCCATTGAGAGAGTCATGCGAGCATTGTATTCCATGTTTGGTACAGTGCATAAGCTAGTTTCCCATCTCAATGGTTGGTATCAATGCTGTGCTTGCAGAGCACATATCTTGTCAAAATTGCATGCCGCTGTAGATTACATGAAAACATGGAGAATGAGATACAAGGGATCCTTTTTATATTTTCCCAAGATGACGAAGCTGAGAGTGGCTGAGTTGAAGGAACACATCCATAGTCAGCTCTGGAATTATGAAGAACTCCCTTAGCTCATCACTAGCTTGCAAGCTTCCCATGCATGGGTATTCAGAAGCATGGATGTTGTTGTGTGCGCACATGCAATCCCATCTATTGGGACACTGACTGAGGTAAAGACAAAGGCATAAATCCGACTGGAGCTAGACTCGTACTTTGACGAGTTGATGCGCATAGCCACTAACACAGATTTGGTGATTAGTGCAAACACTATGCATCAGTATGTCGCTGGTCCGACCACACTCAAGACAATGACGTGCGTGTTATCTGATGACTTGGAAATAGGAGCCAAAGTGGTGTAACCAGATGCAACAGAGGTAAGAGTTCGTTTCCAGAAAGATGTCACCACAGAGTGCACAAACACCATCGCAGATTACCAAGCTTGGAACCAGTTTGCCACCATCGACCATCATGAGGATGTCGAAGAGTTGGTCTCCTAGAAAATTTTAGGGGCGAATTTTCGCCCTTGGGCAAAATTAAGGGGTTTTATATTTTTATTGTGCGAATATTTTGTATCATAGTACATTGTTACAAATCGCCTCAAATTTATTTTATAAAAAAATTAGGTATGGAGGTTAGCCCACCTTATTTTAAGGGAGAGAGTAAAAAAAGTAAATTTAGCCCTTGAAATTAGGAGTTACAACCTTCCATTTTCCCTAATTTTCAAGAATAGGTATTTATGATAGTTATTTCACACTCCACATTCAATGTAAAAAAGGTTTTTTTCTTTCATTTTCCCGTATTTCATGGTATTGGGGTTAATTTTGAGAACATGACCTTATTTTTTGGAACAATTGGTCACAAAAGAATAATTCATTTTATTTAAAAATTCAAGTCTCTTATTTTCATGTTTATTTAAAAATTGAATAATGTTCTTGCCATATTCCAAGTTTGCATCTGTTTAGTCATAATCATATAAAGAATAATGGAAAACATTTTTTTGTATTTACTCCATAAGTCACCTTATATTTACGTGTAAATAAATAAAAATATAAATAAAGTGGAGTATGGTAAATAAATAAAACCTCCTTTTATACTTACTCCAAAGGTATGGTAAATAAATATAAATATAAATAAACTAGAGGTATGGTAAATAAATAAAACCTCTTTTTATATTTAGTCCATAACCCTCTTTCTATTTAAGAAAGCTAAAAAAAAAGGTTTTATTTAAGTGAATCATTTGGGCCAAATACCATATTTATAAAAGAGGTATGGTAAATTAATAAAAATATAAATAAACGAGAGGTACGGTAAATAAATAAAACATTTTTTTATATTTACTCCAAAAGTCACAATATATTAAAGAACACTAAAAAAATGTGTTATATTTATGTCAAGCCTATGGGCCAAATACTATGGGCCAAATGATTATTAATACCATCCAAAAAAACATTATTAACCCATTATTAACCCTAATATTAGTAATAATAATAAAAAAAAATATTGCGCATGGTATTGACCCATGGTATTCACGTGGAATGTAGGCTATTTGAAGGGGGGAATTAAACCATCATAGATCCATCTTTACTCTGGATCTACTAAGCCCCGGGAGGGATCAAATATCGTGATATGAAAGCTAGCATTGAGTGAAAAAATATTTGATCCTCAGGCTTGGTAGATCAAGGGTAAAAATGGATCTTGTAATTTAATGTCACTTAAACATTTTAATTTGGTTTAAAAAAAATAAAAAAAATCAATTATTAATTTTATTAATTTTTATAAATTACTAATAGTAGTTTTTAAGCTCCTAGGTTATGATAATCCATGGTATTGACCCATGGCAATATCATGGTATTCATGTGAGCATAGACTATTTGAAAGGGGAAATTCTATCAGCTTAGATCCATCTTAATTCCGGGCCTACCAAGTGTTGAGAGGGATAAATAGACTTCATCCCTCCAAGAGTGGTAGAAGTGGAGTTAAGATGGATATAGGTTGGTTTTTATGATAATGAGGATATTAAATACACTTAGGAAATTATATTATAAAAAAACATCTTAAGGTGAATGGTTAAAGCTACATTTAGTCACTTCACAAAATTTAATAAAAAATACCAATATCTCCATTAATATTGGTTTTTCCGATTTAACAAAAAAAAAGAACAATCAAAACAATGAAATCTTATCACTCTTTCCACATCACCCTGATTTCCAACCATTTTTCAAACGTTCTCAATATGATATCTTCATGAAAAAGTTAAGGTACAGATGTTGTATTAGTCATTTGAAAAATATTTTGGTTTGTACAACCTTTCATCTTCTCTGTTATTCTTAATTTGTCGTAATGATCTGTAGGGGTTGGGCCAATGCTTGAAAAATATGCTGGCTTGTACAACCTTTCATCTTCTCGATTTTTCTTAATTTGTCGTAATGATTTGTAGGGGTTGGGCCAGTGCACCATATGGGGTTGGGCCAGTACACCATATTGTCCTAAAAGGCAGAGATTGTGCACCACAAAGGAAATTAATCCACATGTTACAACGTTGTTAAAAAATGCAAGACGTATGAAGGTAGTGAATTATGCTAATAAGAAATTTAGGTTGGGAGAGACCTAATTAAATTTTATTATTTAATTGAAGATTAGCAATTAAATAATAATAAATCTATATGTATATATTAATATATTGATTGGAAGGCTTATGATAACGGTCAATTCTTCTCATTAGATCCCCTTCAGGCCTTTGGGATACCTACTACTTTCTTATATTATATAGTTGGGGCTTGCTACTTGTTGGCGTGTTGGGGGAAACAAAAGTGTTTATTTATTTATTTATTTATTTATTATATTATTATTATATTATATTTAATCTCGTAGTTGGAGTCTATGGAATAATAAAGAAATTTGATAGCTTGACAAAAGTGGTACAAAATATGGGTTATTTTATTTTATTTTATTTTATCTCGTAGTTGGAATTTATGGAATACGAAAGAAATTTGATAACTTGACAAAAGTGGTAGAGAAAAGATTAATCTCTCCTACCTTGACAGAACTGGTGGTCAAGATCAACACCTACAAGAACTTTGTTGTGGAATATTATCAAAACTAATAGAAGGATATGAAAGAGTGTACAATTAGAACCTTGACAAACATGGCCACTGAAACTTGCAACATTGTTTGTACGAAGAGAAAATTATGTTTCTTTTTTCCAAACATGTGTGTTAGTATATTACAATTTAATGAATATGTTTTCCTATTATCATATATGTTTTCATACTTTAACAAAACATTCACCAAGACTTCACTTTTTATTATTCAGTGAAAGATTTGCCAAGATCTTCCAAGATTTTATAATTCAATGATAGATTCGCCATGACTTTACAAGATAATGTAATCTAGTGAGAGATTCACCAAAAAAATTATATATACATATTATATTATTGATAAAATCGCCTTCCATTTGTCCTATGTATCATGGGGATTCGCCCATTTATTATACATATAAATTTGGGGCGGTTCTTAAAATTTTCCCTGGTTAGTCTTCCCATAGTTGTCTGAGTCATAGTGATGTCTCGCATAAGCCTATTTTGTCTCACATGGGTACATGTGCAGATTGTACGTAACATCTTTTCAAGTGGAAGTTCAAGTGTCAATAACTGAATGTAATAGTCATAGAGTAGTTGAAGAGTCATGAAGGTAGATGAATAGTCACAGAGGGGAATGTCAAGGGTCACCTCACCCTTTTCTATATATAGTACCTCATAACTCATTGTAAAGGCTTTTGGTCAGCCAAGCTTCCAATAGGAGTATCTTAGAGAACACTTGGAGAGTATTGTAATGAGCCTTGGCTTCGCCACAGTGCAGAGCTAGTACATTTCTTTGGAGGAGAAGGCAATGGTGACTATAACGTTCTGCTATCAGGACTAGTGGATGGTCATGGTTGTACTGTATGATTGGAACTTTCACTTCTTAATATAATAGAGGAAACACATTTCATGCATATGTTGTTATTTTATCTCAACTATCTGGGTTACTCTAATGATATATGTATTGTTTTCTTATGCATGCATGTATGGACTCTTTCTGTGTAAGTATGTATGAATCTTACTAAGATGTGCTGTTGGTTTAACCATCACTTTGGATTATTAGCTAACTTGATTTCTAGTTTGTGATGCATCTTTGTTCGCGTGTTCCCTTCTAAGTCGCGTGCATTCACAGGTTTCCAAGGGGATCACTCACCCCACTTTCCGTGTGTTAGAACTGTTCATGTAACTTACTTTCCTTGATGCATTGTCACACCCTTGCTACCATAAGGGACATCTTACTTGCCTCTGCGCGCAACCGTGGTCAAGGAGATACTGTACGACCCACTGCTGGGACTCCTACACCAAACGGTTTGAGGTGTAGTTGGGACTTCTTACCAGGGAGATCCCCTAAAATGTTGGCGGGTCGAGCACCATCAAAACAAAGATAAACCATTAAATTGGTCAGATTTTTTATCCCAAAAACTATGTATCCATGTATCTATTAGTCTCCCCAAGGGCAGGGAAGATAGATTTTACATATCTTCATATCTACTAGATGAAATCTGCACACACAATGCATTCCCTGACATGAATTGGACTTGGACACCATGGGACCTTGCTGTGTATGTTTATTGCAAGATGATTTCAGAGTGACACCACAAAGGAGCAATAAAGAAGTTGACTGATCTCTCCTTCATTCCAAGGTATAAGATGATGTTTGAGGAAAAACCATCTTGCATGTCTTGTGGGGCAATGGAAACAATATCGGAGATTTCAGATTGGTTTTCCTGATCAAATGGAAATCTCCTCAGAATGTTCGACATAGAGAAGTCACCACATATTTTACCAAGATATACAATAAACAAGTTAGTCATGCAGGGGGTTGCATATCAACTTTCCATAGGGTTGTCAATGACTTTGCATAGGAAGAAGAAATCACCTTGGCCAAATCTTCCTATTCAAATCAAATTGTGCAAGATCAAGAATGTGAAAGTCACGGATACTGAAGGAAAGACAATAGAGAAATTTGCAGTTGGTACTTATGATTTCAATCTATACGATCTAAGGAATATTTGCAAAGACTAATATGTGAGGATCCATTTTCAGTGGCTAACCAAGACATTCCACTGGCCTGAGGAGGATGGATGGAAGAATTGTTATAATGCCTAAAAGTCTCGTGAGCCAGTTATTTTTGCAGAAACTTCACAAATTACTCCACAGAAGGAAGCTACTCCAGAGGCAACACTAGCAAAAGCGCATAATGCAGTGCACAAGAAGGCAAAGAGGAAGGTTGTGCACAATCCAAAGGGAGAATGAAGCCACAAGATGATGGTAGAACCAATCATTATGAGAGTGGCTATAGTAGTGGAAAAGAAGAGGAAAAAGAGGGTGCAAGAAGTAGAACGAAAGTAGAGGGAAGAATGAGAACATAAGAGATTAGATGAAGAAAATTAGAAGCAGGAAGAAGAGGAAAGACAAAAAGTAATAATAGAAGAAACATCACGGAGACAAGCTGATGAGATATAAAAAAACTGATAGTGAGAGGAGGGGAGAAAATAGATGCAGGACAAGGAGCTCACTCAATAGATAGAGGAGTTGATTGAAATTCAAGACATGGAGGAACTGGAGCCACAAAACCAAGATGTTGACCTGAAGCCAAGTACACAGCAGGTCACCATTCAGTCTACCACGTCCTCCAACTTAGAAATCTCCAAGAGAGGACGAGAAAAGTGTTCCTCTAGATGACGGTTTGGTTATGGACATGTACAATTTGACTTATGCCGAGATTTAGAAAAATATTGTACAAGCGAGGAAGAAATTTTTTCCAGATGACCTCGCATCTCTTGCATTCATCAGAGAAAGGGCTATCATGATAAACACGAGAAGAAATCCAAGTGTCATTTCCACAAACAACTTGGTCTTTGCAGGTGCTTCAAAGTCAAATATAGATTATTTGTTGGTTGAGAACAAACAATTGGTAAAGAAATTGTAGGCTTCTAGGCAAGAGGTTGAAAAGCTCTGAGTAGAGTTATAGAATGCAACTCCCGCACATGTCTATCTGGAAGAACTGAAGGCAGCGATAATCGGTGAAGTATCAACACTAGGAGAGACCATATGGAGTCTTTATGAGGAACTTGTTAACATGCATAAGGTAGTTGTCCACTTGCATGGGTTGCAATAGAAGTGTAAATATTATGTCAAAACACTCAAGGCTGTGCAATGAGCTGTTGCCGCTGTGCATGAATGGTTAATGTAATATAAAGGGGAACCACTTGAATTGGGAAAGAAGACAAGGAAAGAGGCAACTAGAGAAGGCAAAGGTTCAGTTGGTCATCCAAAATAATAAACAACTCGCCTTATTCATTGCCAATACTCCGGCCTCATATGAACGTTTGTACACTATCCTGGACTTCTTGGTGAAATCGCACAGGATCCCATTAGTCTACTCAGTCACGAAGATCAAGTTGAAGAATTAGGTTAGGTAGGAGATTGAAGAATACTTGGAACCATGTGACAGGTATCCATCAAGGAAGATATTGAAGTAAACAGATAGAATATGCACAAGTACATTGGTGGCCTTGTCAAAATCAACATGATATTGCTCCTGCTCAAGAAGGAAACATAAACCAGTTCCAAGTCAGTGTACCCAGATGCTATGGAGGCTAGAGTTTGCTTCCAGCCTGACACCATCACATAGTTTGGGGATGTCATCACGCAGTACAAATTTGGCACCATTATGTAAATGAGAAACACCAAGATGAAGTTTCTGAGCTGGAGTTTCCCCAAACTCAAGCATAATTGTTTTGTCTTATTAGGATGTCTAGTTGGCTCTACCCATTTTCGTCTTATATGGACATGAGTGCATTATAATATTCTTTTGTAATTAATTTGTAAGTGGAATTCCAAGTTTCAATATTGGAATGTGAAGAGTCATGATGTAATAAGTAATTTTGTAAAGAAGTTGAAGAGTCAAAAAGGAAGTCCAAGAGTCACAAGGGGGAATGAATATTCACCCATTTTGTTATAAATAGACCCTCATAACTCATGTAAAGGGATTTTGGGGGAGCCAAGATTTTGGATAGGCTTAGGCTTTAGAATCATGAGTTTAGAATTTTGTGAGAGCCTTGACTTCTTTGTAGCATAGCGGGAGTATCCAATTTCTTTGGAGGAGCAGGTGTTGACTTCATGTTCCACTATTCGGGCTAGTGGTCCATTAATGGTATATGAATGATTGTTATTTTCACTTAACAAAATTTCAGAGGCAACAAATTTTCATGCATATGTTGTGAATATAGTAGGACTATTCTTGTAATGTTTGCAATATTTGTTATTTAACTTATGCTTATGCTTATGAACTATTTCGTTTTCATTGGTACGAATCTTGTTGAATGTGTGTTGTTGTTTAATTTCATCATTGTTAACTTGTGAACTATTTCACAGATTAGCTTGTGATGTCTTTATGCTCGTGTGGTCCTTTCAAGCTGCGTATTATTACAAGCTTCTAAGGGACTCACACATTTTTCCTTCGTGTGTTAGAACCTCCATGCATTGCACTTGACTTTCCGCAGTCACACACTTGTTCCCACCAAAGTCACCATACCTCACTCTATGCGTTATTGCAGCCAAGGCACATCATTAAAACCCACTACATCGACAATTGGGCTGTGTTCCAGATGGGACTCCTACACCAAACAGTGTGAGGTCTAATTGAGACTTCATATCGGGGAGATCCCCTAAAAGTTGGCGAGTCAAGAATTGTCAATAGAGGCCTTAGCCCTTAATTTGTGGCATCAAAAACCAAAATGATGGTATCAGTTTGTTGATGACACTTTCGTGGATTGACCACATGGGTTTCTTTCTCTTCATGCCTTCCTTAACCACCTCAATAGTTTTTCTCTCCACATGTCAAATTTATCATGGAGTTAGAGGAACACTCATCCATTCCCTTTTGCGGATGTCCTTATCACCTGACAATCTAACAATTCCCTCTCCTTTCAAGTGTATAGGAAGAAAAATCTTACTGATTGATACCTCCATGCAAACTCTCATCACCACCCTGCTATGAAGTCTGTTATCTTAAAGACGCTTTTCAATAGAGCACTTAAAATTTTGATCCTTAATTCTTGTCCCTTGAGAAATCTCACCTCACAAACACCCTTATAAGGAACAATTATTCGTCTTCCCAAATCCATAAAGCTTATATATCATCTCAATTGCACCGTCCCAAAGCCCCCCTTCCTCTGCCTAGAGCCCTGCTATCCCTTCCATATATAAAAGGCACCACTGATAGTATTTCAAAAGTTTTAGCCAAAAACAACATTAAAACTATTTTCAAAGTGTATAAAATCCTTAAACAGATATTCAGATCTCCTAAAGACAAGATGAATCCTTTACTTAGGCATGGAGCCTACCTTATCCCCTATTCATGTGGCAAATCTTATATTGGTCAAACTAGTAGGTCTTGTAAATCTTGATTGAAGAAACACATAGTAGATATGACTCACAACTAAGTCCTAAAATATACATTAGCAGAACACTCCTTCAATAACAAGCACATCATCAACTTTGATCAAACTAATAACTTTAATAGGGAAAATGGCTACAAACTCAACCATTCATAAAAACTTTACTATTTTATTTAATAATTATTATGCTATAATATATTCATCTTATTCAATAATTTAAACAAAAACTCTTTAAATATTTATTAACTCTGTTAATGTTTATTTATTTTAAAATTAGCTTTATTTATTTATTATTTTAAATCAATTGGTTCAATTATTATTTTGAATCTAGTTGAATTATTTGATACTTGCCCTTTTTGATAATTT